>CM061041.1:20683578-20758578 GCA_030762985.1 Adelphocoris suturalis | reverse complement strand
AACTGGGAAAGTTTCTCCGTCGAAACTCTATAACTCGCTCGTCGGATGGGGGGAAGATCAGGGGTCTCGAGATTGATTCCTTCCGACCGTCGTCAGTTTGAATAATAAATTAACAAAATAAAGAAAACTCGAGCAGTCCCGGCGTACATTAAACATGAGAGGTGAAAAGGGGGGGAAATTGATTGAAATAGGGTGATTTGGAGTTGGATCTTTCGGAGTCTGAAGCCATTGCGGACCCAAGTTTTCCAGGCTAAACTTGAAAATGTGGTTGGCTTCGAAGAAACTCGTTACCTTGTATCCGTTGGAAATTGCTTTTTTTAATACATTGGGTGGCTAACCACCTTAAAATAGGTAGAAACCTACCTAATATTTGTAAAACCTGGGGCTATTGCAACTGCTCAAAAACTCGTGATCGACCGAGAAAAATAAATTTAATTCCCCCTACAATCCGTTTGTTTACGTAGTACTTGAGTAGGGACCTAGGTACCTACATACTTATACCTATAGGTACAAAATTTCCGTATCATGAATGTATAATTTCCGGATCATTGAACAGTTTTAAATGATCTTGAAAAATTCCAAAGCTGAAATGATGCTATCGAGGTTCCTGAGGATGAGATACTCTTGTTGACACGAGACATGCTGCTATGGGCTGCAAGATGCATATATAACAAAAAGGGTCCTGGTCCAGACGAGATCCCAATGGAAATTCTGAAGATAGTGGCACAATTACAATTGGAGGTGTTGTTTGACATGTATAATACATGCCTAAGAAAGGGCATATTCCCAGAACAGTAGAAGATGGCAAGACTTGTTCTTTCAGAAAGGGAAAGGGCGACCCCAATAAGTACAGCATCTGCCCATAGACGGCTATGTATGCTGGATACATCTGGATAGCTCTATGAGAAGATGCTGATATGCAGAACCCTAGATGCAGTGGCAGAGGCTGGAGGGTGGTTGGCTTCGAAGAAACTCGTTTACCTTGTACCGTTGGAAATTGGTCGTTTCAATACATAGGGTGGCTAACGACCTTAAAATAGGTAGAAGCCTACTGTTACGATGTAACATGATGTTTATATTTACCAATGCGCTGGGGAGCTGGACCGACCGACTCCAGCTCACCTTTGCGCGGAGATAAACTCCTTCACCCTGCCCGAAGATTCGATATTAAGTTAGTTCCGCTCCGACCCCGGTCGCCTCTGCCAAGCAGGATCCCATGCGAAATTTAATTGTCGAATCGTAGCAAATTTGGTTTTCCATTGGAGAAAAAAACCCATCTGCCACCCGCAGGATAATCGCTGCTTTGATGTTCTGACCAGTCCCTGGTTGATGATCAGCGTATTGTACTTGCGTACAACCAAATTCGTCCTACAGGTAAAATTATTTATTGTAAAATTTGGAATGTTTACTGGTGCCACGTGCACTAACGAATTTATTGAAAGCTAAATTTTTATTTCTTGTTCACTGTTCTTTTAATCTGAAGATTTATCTAAATTCCGTCATTTCACTTTTTTAAATTACGAATCAAATCGTTCACGTGGAAGTTTGCCCAGTGAACTAAACTGTAAAATTTCAGTTTAATTTAATTTAATTTAATTTTGCCGACTTATTTCAATTTTTCTAGAAATGAACCCTATGTATTTTTTCCTAACTTTATCAACGCTCTGTAAAATTGCATCCAATAATTTTTTCTTTTGTGACGGCACAGTTTCGTCACGATCCCAGACAGAACATATTGTATTATTTCCTATTATGGATTTTTAGGTATTTTTCCTGTAGAGAAGGACCTATTTTCGCCCGTTGTAAAGGTGTTGCCATAAATCGTCAGTTTGAAAATCCCTGGGCCTGCGGTCCAGCCTATCCCATACGTTCTGTGAACCCTACGATTGTGGTAAGCTAAATTTCTGTTCAAATTGTACCCATTGCGCAGGCTAACCCGCCGAATTTCAACCATAAATTTGGATTTAAATTATTTTATTTTCTCAATGTAAGTATGTGCTCACGTCAGTTCAAATCTATTTTTTTTTGTAACCTTTTTCGAAATTTTGTTTGTGTAGGGGTTCTTGCTCACCCCGTTCAAGCCGACGGACTCGGGTTCCATTTAAAAATTCTCCGTCGCCCTCCGAACGCCAGACGCCGCAGTTAATTTTAAGTCGTCCCCATAGTTGATAAGTTTAGCATTTAATGGAAAATAGAGAATAAGAATAGTAATAGGTCCCCCTTCCCCTTAGTATAGGCGGCAGGATTCGGAGCGGTGAATTTGGTGGTCGGCTGAACTCGAGCCTCGACCCTGTGTGTCGAGTTGTGTATTTGCACGGTGTGCCAAATTTCATATCATCTTGATTGAAGATTACAATTTCGTTTATTTCAATTTAAAGGCAATCTCTTCTTTTCAGTAACCTTCTCTCCCAAAGTTATTTTTATGATTTCGGCTGGCGTTTCAGTAGGGGTTTCGTTATAATTTTTATTTTTCCCCTAAATTAAAAAATTCAAACAAATTGGAAATTAGTGGCGCTCAACACAGAAGTGTAATAATTATTATTCTGGCTATCTCTTCCTTTATTTTTTTTCCTTTTAATTTTTTTTATTTAAATTGGGAATTTACATTTGAGGACCCACTCCACTGAGCTAGGCTGGGGCCGCCCAAAGCGGCGTTATATTAAGCTGGCGCCCAACGTGGGGCATTATTAAACTGATTGATAAATTGATTGATTTACTTTCACGATTCTAATCCCAATTTAAAAATATAAAGGAGGAACATTTTTTTTTCTTTCAAATTTTCTCCTAAGTGAGCAATTTTCGTGTTTTGGTTTTCCCCGAGAGTAAAATAAAACAAAACTGTTGATACAGTGCATACGTTTACCGCTCAAATGGTTGCTTGATCTCTCTTTTCCTGTTTCCCTTGATATTTTCTTTGAGTCGGCCCGTAGCCCAGTTGCGGCTAATCAATTTTGTTAGTTTTACGTTCGTTATTGGTTCAAGTGTATGCCATTACGTCAAGAATTCATCAACATGGCTTCGTATCTGAAAATCGATGTTTATCGCCTGCGAAAAGAAGAGCTTCAACATGAACTCAAAATCCGCGGTTTAGACGCCTCAGGAAAGGTCTCAGAACTTCGTGCCAGCCTAAGAGATGCTTTTCTCAACAATAAGCAGCCTGACCCTGCAGTCCTTGCCACTTTGGATCCAAAAATCGAGCTTGAATCATGTGAGGACCGAATCGCCGAGTTCATGGAAGCGATTGAGGTCATGGACGTTGAAGACATCAATGAGGTGAAAAAGTATGACTCGCGCATTTGGCACTGGTTTAACCGAATCGAAAGGCAGACCTCCACAGATCCCAGCCTAGTCGCAAAACGTGAAGTGGTTCTTGGACAGCTGCGCTCACTGATTGGTATCATGGGTCGGTACTATCCTAAACCAGAGCCAGTACCTACGCCTACCCCTGACAACACAGCTGTCGGAGAAGTACCAGACATACCGTTGCCACCTACTCCACCTCCTCGTAGTCCGAGTTCCACATCATCCAGGTCTTCCCAGCGAACTTCCCGATCTTCACGATCTTCGGCAGGAGGGCCCTTGCCACCTGGAGAACCTGAACCCGAGCTACCACGCCATAATCAACGTCGTGCCTTTGCTAGGGACCCCAAAATCTACAAATGGGGTATACACTACTCTGGAGATGACAGCAAACAAACCTTGATGTCATTCTTGTCTGATGTGGAAGAAAAGCGTCGTTCCCGAGGTGTGACTCCGGCTGAACTCTTCCAAGGAGCTGGTGAACTGTTCCGAGACAACGCACTCACGTGGTTCCGCTCTCAAGGTGATGCCATCAAAAATTGGGATCAACTGGTTGAACGGCTGAAAGAAACCTTCCTTGACCCGGACTACAATGATCGTCTTCTCGACGAAATTCGGCGTAGGACTCAGGGCGTAGACGAAAAACCAGCAATCTTCATGGCCAATATGAAGACCATGTTTGACCGTCTTTCAGAGCCACTGTCGGAGATGCAAAAGGTCAAGTACATCCAGCGCAATCTGAGGAGGGAATACCTCGCTGTTCTGCCTTTGGTCAAGTATCGCACAGTAGACGAGCTAGAACGCCAAGTCAACCGTCTCCACATTGGACAGGCGTGGGCCTCAAGATTTGAAGAACCGCCAACCAAAAACTTGGTGGAGCCTCAACTGGCGTATGCAGGTCGTCGCAAAGCTGAAACCACCCAACAGCGAAGCAATCCTGGAGTTCGTCTTTCAGCTGTCAACACGTCAGGAACTCCTTGTCTGGATCAAAACCAGAAGCAAAGATCAACTAACTCACCGCAGCATTCATCTGTACCAGTATCTCAACCCACCACAAGTAAGGCTGAGTCCAGATCCAGGCGGCCAAAATGCTGGCATTGCAAGGAGTGGGGTCACCGTTACCCGGACTGTCCGCAGCTGCCGTTGAATTTTTGCACTCGCTGTGGAACCGACGGTGTAACCCGGACTGCTTGCCAAAAATGTAACAAAAACGATGCGGGAAACGCCTAAGTGGGCCTACCGCACCAACTCGAATGGTAGGCCCTCATCCAAAGTCATCGCTGAACGACCCAGACTGGTTGGAGTGGAAGGGAATCGTCTCGACTTTCCTCAGTTCCTGCGAAACCTCCCACCCATTTGATATTCATTCTGGAAATCATGGATGCCGACCCTATGTCGCTGTGGAGATCTACGGCATCAAGTTCCATGGTCTTCTGGACTCTGGCGCTGACTGTTCACACATCGGCGCTTCTGGTATCAAGAAACTTCAACGTTTGGGGATCACGGACTTGAAAAAGTCATCCCTCATAGTACAAGTAGCCAATGGCCAATACTGCCCTGCTGCAGGATCTATTGATTTGCCCATAACCCTCAAAGGAAAAGTGAAGGTTTTGGACATTGTGGTCGTACCTGTACTACAAGGAGATATTATCCTCGGAATAGATTTCTGGAAAGCCTTCCACCTAATTCCGGATGTGACCAAAGGAACCTACATTCTTGGTGAAGATTCACAGATTGCGAGTATGACGACAACTCCTTCAGCCATTATCAGCCAAGAACAACTTCCAGAATCCTCCAAACTTCGACTTTCAACCCTGCTAGAAAGATTTCGCGACCTACCGACACCAAAGATTGGCCTAGCCAGAGATGTAGAACACGTGATCAACACCGGTGACGCAAAGCCCATCAAGCAGCGGTACTACCGCCAGTCTCCATTTGTGCTCGAAGTGATGCATCGTGAATTGGACGACATGCTGCAGAATGATGTTGTCCAGAAGTCAAACAGCCCGTGGTCGTCTCCTGTGGTGATTACCTCGAAAAAAGACGGCTCCTACAGGTTTTGTGTGGACTACCGCCAACTCAACAAGATCACCGAGAAGGACGCTTACCCTCTACCTTACGTGTCCGACATCCTTGACCGCCTTCGAGACGCTCGCTACCTGTCCTCCATTGATCTGAAGAGTGCTTTTTGGCAGATACCCATTGCTGAAGCGAGTCGACCAAAAACAGCTTTCACCGTTCCTGGCAGGGGCTTGTTTGAGTTCAAAAGGATGCCTTTTGGGCTTGTGAACTCCCCAGCAACTTGGCAGCGCTTTGTCGACTCCATCATTGGCCCAGACCTCGAGCACCATGCTTTCGTCTATCTCGAAGACATTGTTCTGGCCACTAGTGACTTCGACACTCATCTGAGGGTCCTGGAAACCATCCTCAAGAAACTCTATGACAAAGGGCTCACCCTGAATTGGGAAAAAAGTCAATTCTGTCGATCCAGCCTTGCCTACCTGGGATATGTAGTAGACCGCAGTGGACTTCACGTCGATCCTGCCAAGGTTTCAGCAATTACGGAATACCCTAAGCCTTCCAATCTCAAGCAGCTCCGAAGATTCCTGGGTATGGCCTCTTGGTATCGACGATTTGTTCCCAACTTCGCCGCATTGACAGCTCCACTTACCAAGCTGACTAAGAAGAGTCAGAAGTGGGTCTGGGAAGACCTTCAAGAAGCTGCTTTCACTGAGCTTAAGGAGAAGCTCGTGAGTGCTCCTATCTTGTCCTGCCCAGACTTTAGCAATCCCTTTGTCATACGGACGGACGCTAGTACTTCAGGGCTTGGAGCAGTCCTGTATCAAGAGTTTGGTGAAAAAGAAGAGAGACCACTAGCTTATGCCAGCAGGAGCCTCAACAAACACGAGCGCAATTATACTGCAAGTGAACTTGAGTGTCTCGCTGTTATCTTTGCACTTGAGAAGTTCAGGCCCTATGTAGAAGGAGCAGCATTCACCGTGATCACCGATCATGCCGCTTTAACTTGGCTCCACAACCTTAAGGATCCTCATGGTCGGCTTGCTCGTTGGGCACTGCGAATGCAGCAATACGACATGACCATCCTCCATCGCCCTGGAAAATCCAATCAAGTCGCCGATGCCCTTTCTAGATCATACGAAGGTTGTGCCATGATCTCAACTGGTACAGGGAACAGCGAAGACCCATGGTACACAAAAATGTCAACTCTTGTCAAGAACCATCCAGATCGTTACCCTGATTGGTCGTTTATCAATGGACAGTTACTCAAACGAGAACTCCCAACCAAGAATGTTCTTGGACTCGAAGACACTTGGAAAGTCGTGGTTCCTAAAAAGGACAGGCCACGGATCCTGCTGAGTTGTCACGACGACCCTCTTTCTTCTCATTTGGGTGTTTTCAAGACCCAATCCCGACTAAAAGAAAGATTCTACTGGCCTGGTATGGCAACCGATGTCAAGAAGTATGTGTCTCGATGCAAGACCTGTCTGGCACAAAAGCCTTTGCAGCAGTTGCCTGCTGGTCTTTTTGGCAAAGAGAAGATTGTTTCTGAGCCATTTCAGCTCGTCAGTGCTGACTTCATGGGCCCCTTCCCTTCTTCATCAAACCAGAACAAGTTCCTGCTGGTCATCACCGACTATTTCAGCAAGTTCTGCCTTATGCATCCCATGCGCACTGGAACCGCAGCTCCTCTTTGCAAGTTTGTTGAAGAACAAGTGTTCCTCGTATTTGGAGTCCCAAAAGTCATCCTGTGTGACAACGGCACGCCCTTCCGAAGCAACCTATTCCAGTCCAAAATGAAGCAATACCAGGTCAACATATGGTACACGGCCAACTACCACCCACAGGCCAACCCCACAGAACGGGCTAACCGTGTGATCAAGACAGCGATTCGTTCTTATGTTGGTTCCAACCACCGCCACTGGGATAAAGAACTCCCAAAGATAGGGTTTGCCCTAAGGACAGCTGTGCATGAAGCAACCAGAGTATCTCCAGCGTTCCTGAACTTTGGACGACACCCAAAATGCTCAGGAGCAGAACATCGGCTCACCACATCTGGAAACAATATCCCTCAAACAGTCTCGCCAGATACTTATGTCCAGCATCTTGGCGGTCTCGCCGACATTTGCAAGGACGTCAAGCAAAGACTCCATGATGCCTACGAGCGTGCAAAGGTCTCCTACAATCTGCGGAGACGCCCACAGGTTTACAATGTTGGTGACCTGGTGTGGAAGCGTAACCACGTCCTCTCAGATGCTGCCCAACATTTCAGCGCCAAGCTTGCACCAAAATTTGTGCAGTGCAGGGTGACCAAGAAGTTGTCTGATCTCACCTACTAGCTGCAAGACCTCGATGGGAAAGACGTCGGCACTTGGCACGTAAAGGACCTGAAGCCACATCCAGCCAATGACCCAGAATCCCCAGATTCCCAAACCTAGATCAAGCACCCGTCTTTTTTTTTTTTCTTTTTTCAAATTTTTCTTTTTTTTTGTCCAGCCAAGGGGGAGAATGTTACGATGTAACATGATGTTTATATTTACCAATGCGCTGGGGAGCTGGACCGACCGACTCCAGCTCACCTTTGCGCGGAGATAAACTCCTTCACACCTGCCCGAAGATTCGATATCAGGTTAGTTCCGCTCCGACCCCGGTCGCCTCTGCCAAGCAGGATCCCATGCGAAATTTAATTGTCGAATCGTAGCAAATTTGGTTTTCCATTGGAAAAAAAACCCATCTGCCACCCGCAGGATAATCGCTGCTTTGATGTTCTGACCAGTCCCTGGTTGATGATCAGCGTATTGTACTTGCGTACAACCAAATTCGTCCTACAGGTATTTTTCCTGTAGAGAAGGACCTATTTTCGCCCGTTGTAAAGGTGTTGCCATAAATGTTTGTGTAGGGTTCTTGTACTCGCAGGCTAACCCGTTCAAGCCGACGGACTCGGGTTCAATTTAAAAATTCTCCGTCGCCCTCCGAACACCAGACGCCGCAGTTAATTTTAAGTCGTCCCCATAGTTGATAAGTTTAGCATTTAATGGAAAATAGAGAATAAGAATAGTAATAGGTCCCCCTTCCCCTTAGTATAGGCGGCAGGATTCGGAGCGGTGAATTTGGTGGTCGGCTGAACTCGAGCCTCGACCCTGTGTGTCGAGTTGTGTATTTGCACGGTGTGCCAAATTTCATATCATCTTGATTGAAGATTACAATTTCGTTTATTTCAATTTAAAGGCAATCTCTTCTTTTCAGTAACCTTCTCTCCCAAAGTTATTTTTATGATTTCGGCTGGCGTTTCAGTAGGGGTTTCGTTCTAATTTTTATTTTTCCCCTAAATTAAAAAATTCAAACAAATTGGAAATTAGTGGCGCTCAACACAGAAGTGTAATAATTATTATTCTGGCTATCTCTTCCTTTATTTTTTTTTTTAATTTTAATTTTTTTTTTTTTTTTTTTAAATTGGGAATTTACATTTGAGGACCCACTCCACTGAGCTAGGCTGGGGCCGCCCAAAGCGGCGTTATAATACCTACCTACCTAATATTTGTAAAACCTGGAGCTATTGCAACTGCTCAAAAACTCGTAGTCGACCGAGAAAAACAAATTTAATTCCCCCTACAATTCGTTAGTGTACGTAGTACTTGAGTAGGCACCTACATACCTATACCTATAGGTACAAAATTTCCGATCATGAATGTATAATTTCCGTATCATTGAACAGTTTTAAATGATCTTGAAAAATTCCAAAGCTGAAATGATGCTATCGAGGTTCCTGAGGATGTGATACTCTTGTTGACCCGAGACATGCTGCTATTGGCTGCAAGATGCATATATAACAAAAAGGGTCCTGGTCCAGACGAGATACCAATGGAAATTCTGAAGATAGTGGCACAATTACAATTAGAGGTGTTGTTTGACATGTATAATACATGCCTAAGAAAGGGCATATTCCCAGAACAGTAGAAGATGGCAAGACTTGTTCTTTCAGGAAGGGAAAGGGCGACCCCAATACAGCATCTGCCCATAGACGGCTATGTATGCTGGATACATCTGGATAGCTCTATGAGCAGATGCTGAAATGCAGAACCCTAAATGCAGTGGCAGATGCTGGAGGGTGGTTGGCTTCTATGAAACTCGTTACCTTGTATCCGTTGGAAATTGGTCGTTTCAATTCATTGGGTGGCTAACCACTTTAAAATAGGTAGGAGCCTACCTAATATTTGTAAAACCTGGAGCTATTGCAACTGCTCAAAAACTCGTGATCGACCGAGAAAAACAAATTTAATTCCCCCTACAATTCGTTTGTTTACGTAGTAGGTACTTGAATAGGTCCCTACATACCTATACCTATACCAAGGTATACAATTTCCGTATCATGAATGTATAGATCATTTAACAGTTTTAAATTATCATGAAAAATTCCAAAGCTGAAAAGAGTAGTAAATAAATGAATATGTAGCGTGAAATGTCAAAATCGGTCAATTCAGAAGCGAAAAAATTATGCTTGAAGTCACTGACGTGTGCGCATGAGCATAATGAAGTGATTATTTGAGAAAAATGAAATTGGTACGGGACCATCTATAGCTAAACCCACACATTTCCTGACAATTTCATCAAAATCCAATTTATACCTACTGTGGAAATTAAAGTCGTTATTAGGATTACACAATGGCACATGCACAGCAGCTGTTAATGATAAAATCCTGTTGAAATTGATTTAGATGATCAAACCGTCTTTCAACAACAATCATTCGAATTTGAGCGAGATCGATCGACTTAGATTGTGAGAAAAAGATGCTCGGTACATTTTACGTCTGCGCATGCGCAGAGTAGAGTATCGATTCGGGAACGATGAAACTGACAGGGGATTATTTACAGCTTGGAACGCACATTCCTTGGAAATTTTATTGAATTCAGATGAAAACTGTTTAAATTAAGGGGACACGAAACCCCCCCTCCCGCCCTAAGTAGAGGTGTTTCTGGTTACCTTTTTCTCAGCCCCTATCCAACCGATTCTCATATATATATATATATATATATATATATATATATATATATATATATATATATATATATATATATATTTTACTTTTACAGTCTTACGGCACAGGTGACCAGATCCAGTATTAGGGCACAGGTGCCGTAATACCGCTTCTGTAACATCCGTCTTTTTATATATAACACAGATTACAGGATTGCGGCGTCAACGTTGTCCCTCTTTGTCTTGCGCTTTCGTATTCATCTAAATCAACATGATCGGGGATTTAGATTTTACTTTCCCAACATCCCAACAGAGTGGAAAGTATTGTCCATTTTTACTTTCCCAACATCTGAACAGAGTGGAAAGTATTGTCCATTTTTACTTTCCCAACATCCTGACAGAGTGGAAAGTGATGTCCATTTTTACTTTCCCAACATCCCAACAGAGTGGAAAGTAATGTCCACTTTTACTTACCCAACATCCCAATAGATTGGAAAGTATTGTCCATTTTTACTTTCCCAACATCTCAACAGAGTGGAAAGTATTGTCCACCTTTACTTTCCCAACATCCCAACAGATTGGAAAGTAATGTCCACTTTTACTTACCCAACATCCCAATAGATTGGAAAGTATTGTCCATTTTTACTTTCCCAACATCTCAACAGAGTGGAAAGTATTGTCTACTTTTACTTTCCCAATATCCGAACAGAGTGGAAAGTAATGTCTATTTTTACTTTCCCAACATCCCGACAGAGTGGAAACTTATGTCCACCTTTACTTTCCCAACATCCCAACAGAGTGTAAAGTATTGTGCATTTTTACTTTTCCAACATCCCAACAGATTGGAAAGTAATGTCCACTTTTACTTACCCAACATCCCAATAGATTGGAAAGTAATATCCATTTTTACTTTCCCAACATCCCAACAGAGTGGAAGTAATGTCCATTTTTACTTTCCTAACATCCCAACAGAGTGGAAAGTAATGTCCATTTTAAAATCACGGCTAAAGTATCTTCCATGTTTCTTGAATTTTAGACGAAGGGTCTAAACAGTAACCATTATGGGGTCCAGAGGGGGCTTGTCCCCTGGCAAGGTCCGAAGAGCCGAGTTTTTTTTTTTTTTTTTTTTTTTTTTTTTTTTTTTTTTTTTTTTTTTTTTTTTTTTTTTTTTTTTTTTTAAGCCGCGTCTCAAATGTTCTGGTATTGTTCCTTGAATAATGCACTTCCGTTTTTGCAACTTGAGAAAACAATTATTTTGCTCAATATACTGTTTCTGCTACGTTTCAAGTACCTAGTGCTTATTCCAAATCAGAATTGCAATTCGGCCGAGAGAGCCATTTACCTTAGTAGAAAAATCCCAAAACACTTCTTGATGACACAACAATCGGATTCCAAAAACCTTTACTCGCTCTAAATAAAATGCGCTACATCACGGGGAATTTAACCCCATCTGTCATAATCAAAACGCTAAAAGTTGAAATAGGGTGAAGTGGGGTAAGTGCGTAGCAAAAAACGCATAGTGGCACTTCTACGGTCTGTCAATTCCAAATAAGTTAATATTTTTCTCTCAAACAAAAACATTCGGAACCAACTGCTTATCCTGAATTCAACGCGACATAAATTAATTTTCTATCTCCACCTCAAGTGAAAAAAATTGACCTTTCCTAAAAGCCTTTCAAAAACGCACTTTCCCCGGCATTTGGGGTAAGTGCGCTTCTACCATGGGGTAAGTGCGTTCAACGTATTTTCTAAGAAAACTTGTCCATTTGAATCTTCCAGATGTTCAATTTAACACTAATAATAAAGAAAATCCAACATTTCCTCTGAACAATGTCAAATTTAATTGGTTAAATTCCAAAATAAGTCCCAGATACTTAGAAATAAAATAAATAATCCATTAAAACCCTCTTCTTCACGGAACAAAAATCGTTTTCATTAAATTATGTGCTGCAAAACTTGTACTCCAGAGGCATTCAAGTGCTTTATAAAGTCATTCAATGATTCTTCAGACTCTTCGTCGTTGCTTTGGTCATTGTTGTCATCATCGTCTGGTTCGGTGACTCGGGAAGTAGAAGGTCCTGGTAGCGTAAGAGTTTGTGCTTCGTTCTTGGGCCTTAAGGTCTTTATCTTCTTGGGTTTCCTTTCGGAAGTCTGTTTCGGTGGTTCAACTGTCAGAATTCAGACGCCCCTTGCAGCTTTGCTGGGGGTTCGGCCCTTGGGTGGACATTTTCTCCGTCTGTCATCCTCCTGCAGTCTTTGTAGCGCTACATCAGAAGTCAGCACTTCTGAACCTGTGCCCACCTTACGCTTTGGTATGGAGGGGCCTGTCTCTCCCTTTTTAACTAGTTTCAATAGACAATCCTCAAATGTTGCTGGCTTCGGAAGGGGAGGACAGAACCTAGGGAGTGAGACTGGCTCGGCTGTGGGCACAATCTCCTCTTCTCCAGTCACAACTACTTGGACTGCCGCTCCGTCGATCAGAAGGTCAGCATGATGATTTTGTGATAAGGTGATAGGCTTATCCACGATTACGTACTTTTCAGGTCCATGCAGAGTGGGTGTGGGATCAGCAGAACTGAAAGTTGAGCCGGGATGAAGAGCAGCACTAGTCAAAGACGAACTTGTGGGGCTGAGATCTGTGCTATGAGCAGACACAGTAGTGGTGGGAGACACTGAGGTACTCACGGGAGCAACCATACCGTTTCTTTCCTGCCATCTCCTCAAAGCTGCAGGGTCATATGCCGATTCATCAATTAAATTACGGTTGAACGGGTAGATCCCACCTTTGCGGAAGCCTGACTCCACGACGATAGGATTTAACTCACCCCAAATACGACCAACCATGTTAACAAATTCAGATTTTGGAAGCTTGCGACCAATGTTGCGCCTCTGCCAAGCAACAAGATCTGCATCCCACTTGGACTTCAGTGGCTTGAACACAGATAGGTCGAGAGGTTGGAGGATATGGCTGGAATGGGGAGGTAATTTAAGGATGACAATGTTTTCCTTTATTGCTAACTCAACTACCTCAATTGCGATGTGCGTCGTATGCCCATCGTACACAAGCAGTTGAGGACGGTCTGGTCCAATGTGTTTCAGGAAGTTATTGGCGAACCAGTTGTGGAACACTTCAGTTTCCATCCATCCATTTCTGGTTGAAGCGTACGTTGTCCCAGGAAAAGCTTCTTCCCCCATCCACTGGTCCCACACATTGACCCCTTTGAATACAATGAGAGGAGGAAGCTTTGCACCTGCTGCACTGGCACCAAAGCAGACAGTAATATTTTCTCTGCCACATCCACTTGTTGTTCTAGTGGCTGCTACTCCTTTCTGGCCCACAACCTTGGACTTGGATGGGTCCATACAGAAATACGTTTCATCAACGTTCCAGATGCGTTCTGGCCCAAGATCAGCCGCGACAGTATCTAGAAGGTTGTAAAATTCGTGAATCACGAATGGGTCGAGTGCCTTCCGCCGAGCTAACTCGACATTCTCTGGTTTTGTAATAGAAAGGTTATGCCTTTTTTTAAATAGTAAAAACCAATCCTCACCTGGCCGATTGTCCTTGAATCTTGTAACAAGTTTATTTTCAATGACCCACTCCTGAACGACTGTTAGGACTTCTTTTCTCGTCAGGCCAAATCCCCATTTCTGTAAAACATTAACGCCATTTGCTAACCTGCTTTCCTCGATCGGAGAAATTTCAGTTGGTCTTCCTAGTGAGGTGCATTTGGATCCTCTTCTTCCCGACAGGTGGTCCCTCAACGTGGTTACAGGGATTTTGTACACTTCTGCTGCCTTCGTGACTGGAAGTCCAGAGAGCCGAATGCTGTTCAGGGCATCCAAAAGGTCGGGCTTGCTGTAAGCCGTAGCCTTTTGAGTTTTTCTAATATACGTACGTGGCATTCTGGAAAGAAATACATCACAAGGTCATGCATCATGCATAATTGAATTAAGATAAGGTCCGAAAATGCTCCCCATGCTGGAAAACGCACTTCCCCCATGCTGGGAAAACGCACTTCCCCCGATCCCTCCAACCGCGGGGGAAGTGCGTTTTGTGAAATTCAAGAGTACTTTTCCACCTTTATCCAATTATTTTGACGAAAATACAAACTACATCATGCGAGTAAACTATTACAAAAAACATTCAGAGAAATTCACGGATTTTACCCATTTAATTTCACTTGAAAGTGCTTACCTGTAAACTCGGCTTCACAGTAAAAATGACTAGGTGACAATGGACCAATTTTTGCGGGTCTCCCAAACACATGATCCAATAAAACTATTTTACAGCTGGTAGCAGGCATCTGACGATTTAACATATGGACAATAATAATGATGTAGAGTGGCCTGAACGGAAGTTATTAAAGGAAAACGCACTTACCCCAGAAACGCACTTACCCCACTTCACCCTAACTTCTGCTATCCACCCAGCAAGCATTAATCTTGGAGACAACAACAAGCTCTCGGTCTTAGTAGACAGACTCGAAAAATTTGACACACATGCGCTCCACGCGGATGACTGGAAAAACAGAGGGCAGTGCCTGTAAGCTGCCTATATACTCATATACCTTGGACAATGGAGGAAGTAGACTACATCGGCTCTGCGCCTCCTAAGCCTAGGGTTGCCAGACATATATAATTCATAGTATCATTCTATATTTTTGAAAAAAAAAAACTATATATATTTTGTTATTTTGTAACAAAAATACTATTTTTTGAGCTTTTGAATAATCTAAATTCGGTAGTGATATTACCAAGTTTTTATAGTAGAAGTAAGTAGGTACCTGTGGAATATTACGCCCCAATTTGCTGGCCCATTGTGATTAATTTGTTATTCTCAGTTACCCGCCTATGGCATGTACCTTGAATTGTCATATTTTCAAGCAAAGATTGAGGTAGGTATGTTCTACAGAATCCCTTTCGAGCTGTTTAAAAAAGTAGGTAGTTCAAAATTTATCAAGGATCCCTATATTTCCAGTTCCTATTTTCACGATAAATCATGGAAAACAATATTGCATGATCATATTCATTTCAATTTGTTATATTTATTTCAATTTATATATTTATTTAAATTTGTTTAGTAATTTGGTAATAAGAGTGACAAAAATTAAATTTTCGAATGACATTTATTTCTATTTATTTATTTATTTTATTGAATTTTTACAAAGATCACTTTCAATTAATTACAAGGAATATATCTCAATATACCTAATGCTAGATGAAAGGCAATAGCCCTTATGTATCAAGCAAGCTTTGTTCCGAGCTGAGTTTCGTAACTATTCACATCTTATACATGGGAGAATTACAAAAATTAAGATACTTTTAAAATGAATCTCTATCATCAGGTACATAGATAATAATTAATACTGATTAAATTTATACAGTGTAGGTACTACTGAATACAGCTTCACGTTTGCTGTGTCCAAGCTTGACCCACCTTTATTATATTATTTTTTCATAAGCAGCGCGGGAGTGAAGTTGCGGAGATCTCAAATTTCCGTCGATAGACCGGTACAAAATATACAAAATAAAGGATGGGCTCCTCGTGGTTAGCGTCATAGATGGCTTTGGGTTAACTACATTTCCCTCCCATCTAAATCTTGTTTCATAATCATGGTCACAAGCATTCCTATCATGCCTGGATTCCGATGGAACACTGATAGAAGTGATTTTACAAATAACTGACGAGGGGTAAATAGGTATTCTAAATTCTTCATAAAGTTGGATGTTCGGATATCGGTGTGGCTTTCTCATTATTATTTTCATAATGGACCTTTGAATTATATTTAACGGTTTAATTGTAAGACTGATTGTACCAAAGAATAATATATGAAAGACTAAGCTTATCATTCCTGAATACATTCCTCACATTAGAAAACAAAAACGAAAACCTCCTTATTTTTACATGTATAATGTCTAAATGTGATTACCACGTTAACTTATTATCAATATGTACACCCAGATAACGATAGGTAAATGCTCTCTCCAAAGTCGCACATGTACAACACGATTTTTCTAAACAGTTATCCATGATGGATAAACTAATTTTTCAAACGGATTTTTCTAAACTAATATCATATTATGACTCATATTTTCTACGATTTAATTTTTACTCCCTACTTAAATGTATTTAGTTTTGTTTGCATTTAGCGTGAGGTAACTGTCCAAAAACCAGTTATTCAATGAATCCAGAGCGTCATGAGCTTTAGTGTATATCTTCGTTCCAGGACTAACCAGAAACCAATATCGACGTATCATATGCCAAGAGATATGTTTTAGCGTCCTGCACGTGAAGAGGTAAATTATTATACTAGCCTAGTTCTCTCGCTCGCTACACTCGCTCGGTATGGCTGTATAGATCCCATGGTCTTTACTGTTGAGTGGGACATGTAGAATCATTGGAAACGGTGTATCACTAAGGGTGATTTGAAATGTGTGGGGAATGTTGCTCGCTTCGCTCGCTCTCAGTGGGATGCATAGATGCGATTGGATATAGTTAGTACCCATACCATCGAGACCAACAGCCCATGGTTCAGGTGGGGGTGGAACATTTGAAAATTACTTACAATCCCTTTCTATAGACAATCCCAAGGGAATGAAATAAAAAATATCCTCATAACATATCCATAATTTCTCCCTTGATGGGAAAAACAAAAGATCATGGATATGTCTAGTACCTACTGCTTACCAGTAGGTACCTACTACTCAATTGTATATCAACCATGTAGGGCCTTCTTTTCACAAGATTATTCCATTATGGTTACAAAACAATATTAGTTTATAACTTGGAGTAATAAATCAGCATTCCTTGACACTACAATGTCCTAGAGGTCATGAGATGTTGTAATAAAATGGGAGCATTCCAAGAAGTGGCGAACGATTCTCCTACTATGAAACCCGACGACTACGATTTTCCTAGCCTTCACATTTCGAGTTAATAATAATCTAAAGTGCCAGGTCGTCACAAAATTTGGTGTCGTTACGCAAATTTTAGAATGAACCCCAGCCCAAAAACATATCCATGTTAAAATAATGAAAACAAAATACGTAAATAAAGTTTATAAAAGGGGCAAAACAAAAATAATAAATTGCTGTGTAATAAGTGTTGCGTTTTCTATGTGGTTCCACGAAAATTTTATTAGGTTTAATTATGATATGCCATTTATCTGCGAAGAAGGCCATAGAGATCACGTGGAACCACGAACATTTTAGAATTATGCTACAAAACTGCCCACCCAACATGACAGACTTTTTTTGTTTTTGAAATTACTTTCACACCCGTCACCTCCAGCTATGTTTTTCAAGAGAGACCACGAAAGATTATGTGGAACTAAGAAAAGTTTAGTTTTAAGAACATATCAGTACTATTTTTACTGCAGACTGCTGTATAATAATTCGGTGCGTTCTCTATGTGAGGAAGTTATACCTCCCACCCAACTTGGCAGACTTTTTTTTTCTGTTGGAAATGACTGTCAAATGCGGCACCTCATGTGGAACCACCAAAATTTTAGTTATAAGATCATTTACTAACAGAACTGTCAGATGTTTGCTCGTATTTGTTTTCTTCGTCTATTTTTGTAAAGGTAGGCCATAATTTAATCTGCGTAGAAGGGCTATCCCTTTCCCTTTCTATTCGTACATGTTACAATATGTGAGGAAGTTATACTGCCCACCCAACTTGGCAAACGTTTTTTTCAGTAGGAAATTACTTTCAAACAAATTAAATCTTATAAAACTATGTGGAACCACAAAAAGTTTATTAGGTTTAATAAAGATATGCCATTATTTCATCTGCGTAGAAGGGCTATCGTTTTTACCGTCTATTTTTCTGTTGGATGTGTCTTTTAAATCAAGAGACAGGTTCGAAGTCAAACTTCAGACCTACATAACTTTCGACGAAATAGGAAGAGCGCGCTAGCTCAAAATGTAGCTTGTCTACATTTTTGTTCACTACAATCGGAAGAGAATATTTCATGTATCTAAACTCGCATGTGACCAAATTGGAACTGCAACGAACATTTTAAGACCAACCCGAACCAAGACCGTCAAACATTTACTGTGTCTATGGCGGGAAAAAACATAGCGGAGAACACTTTTTTTTTGTCGTTTCCCGCCTACTGTCGCTGATTTATCCAGCAAGACATCATATTTCGGCAATTTTGACGGCACCATCGCGTTCTACTGATCCAGAAACGCAATTTTCTCGCTGACGTACGGAGTGCTCTCGATCAAATTTTAATGTGGCAACGGATAGAAGATCGAGCCTCGAAAAATATAAGGATACTAATTTTGGTGAATTTTAGACAATTTCCAAGGGCGTTTGGGGAGATTTTTATTAAATTCATGAAATTTCGTATATCCCGTGAACGAAGCGTCCTAGAGCAAAACGGATATCAAAATCAGATTCAGCGACTCAAAATACATACTAGAAAGCATTTTCGTCGAATTTCCTGTGTGTTTTAATGGAGAAATTGCGAATTTGAGATAAAAAATACGTTTTTAAAACAAAAAGTTTCTTCAGAATGAAGCCCAAGCAGTTCCAGTAAGTGCCCGCTCGGCTTTTTTGGCAAATTCAGTTTGGTAAAAATTTTTTTTTTCACCCACCATACAGGGGTCAATCAGTGGGTGGGGTTGGGGGAAGACCTGAAATGTTTGATAATTTTAGTTGTTGCTTATGGAGCACCTGCTTGTGATGGATATATAAAATTTTGTTTTTTCCCATGTCAAATCGACCAAAGAAATATAATATGAAGGAAATTTGGGAAATTTCATGAAATTGTGGTTTTTTGTCACTTGCCGGTGAATGGAACGGCGTAGAACAAAACGGGTTCCAAATTCAGATTCAGCGCCTCAATTTACCTACAAGAACACATTCTGATGAATTTAAAACAATTTTCGGGGGCATTTTGGGGAGATTTTCATGAAATTTCAGAAATGCGGTAAAAGGAGCGTCCTTGAGCAAAACAGATTACGAATTCGGATTCAGTGCCCTGATTTCCATAATGTAACACAAGTTGATGAATTTTGAACAATTTCCAAGATGAATTTTGGGAGTTTTTCATGAAATTCATGAAATTTAATATATCCGAAGAACTAAACGTCGTAGAAAAAAACGGATTTCAAATTCGGATTCAAAAACATAATTTACCTACCAGAACACATTTTGAGGAATTTTAATCAAATCCCAGGGGCTGTAGAGAGGCCTCATACAAAATGGTCGGATTATTTTTTATACTATTCCGAAGCACCTATGTAAGCTGGGGCCTCCAACTTTTGTATGTACCCTTGAAATACTCTGTAGAAATGGCGTGAAGAATTATTTTTCGAATTTTCATGAAATTGTGGAATCTGGCAAACGCAGATTCTGAGAGCAAAATGGACTTCAAATTTGGACTCAGCGCATCGAAAAATACAAGGGTACTAATTTTGGTGAATTTTGGACAATTTCCAAGGGCGTTTTGGGGAGATTTTAATGAAATTCATGAAATTTTGTATATCCCGTGAACGAAGTGTCTTAGCGCAAAACGGATTTCAAAATCGGATTCAGCCACTCAAATTACATGCCGATAAGCATTTTCGTCGAATTCCCTGTGTGTTTTAATGGAGTAATTGCGAATTTAAGATAAAAAATACATTTTTAAAACAAAAAGTTTCTTCAGAATGAAGCCCGAGTGGTTCCAGTAAGTGCCCGTTTGGCTTTTTTGGCAAATGCAGTTTCATAAATTTCTTTTTAATTTTCACCTTTTAGGTAGGTTATCTGCATATATTATTGAATATTTCTAGTGCATTTTCATCACTTTTCATCTGACATTTTTAAAACAAAAAGTTTCTTCAGAATGAAGCCCGAGTGGTTCCAGTAAGTGCCCGCTCGGCTTTTTTAGCAAATTCAGTTTGGTAATTTTTTTTTTTTTTTTTTTTTTTTTTTTTTTTTTTTTTTTCACCCACCATACAGGGGTCAATCAGTGGGTGGGGTTGGGGGAAGACCTGAAATGTTTGATAATTTTAGTTGTTGCTTATGGAGCACCTGCTTGTGATGGATATATAAAATTTTGTTTTTCCCATGTCAAATCGACCAAAGAAATATAATATGAAGGAAATTTGGGAAATTTCATGAAATTGTGGTTTTTGTCACTTGCCGGTGAATGGAACGGCGTAGAACAAAACGGGTTCCAAATTCAGATTCAGCGCCTCAATTTACCTACAAGAACACATTCTGATGAATTTAAAACAATTTTCGGGGGCATTTTGGGGAGATTTTCATGAAATTTCAGAAATGCGGTAAAAGGAGCGTCCTTGAGCAAAACAGATTACAAATTCGGATTCAGTGCCCTGATTTCCATAATGTAACACAAGTTGATGAATTTTGAACAATTTATTTTGGGAGTTTTTCATGAAATTCATGAAATTTAATATATCCGAAGAACTGAACGTCGTAGAACAAAACGGATTTCAAATTCGGATTCAAAAACATAATTTACCTAGACATTTTGATGAATTTTAATCAAATTCCAGGGGCTGTAGAGAGGTCTCATACAAAATGGTCGGATTATTTTTTATACTATTCCGAAGCACCTATGTAAGCTGGGACCTCCAAATTTTGTATGTACCCTTCAAAATTTCTGTAGAAATGGCGTAAAGAATTATTTTTCGAATTTTCATGAAATTGTGGAATCTAGCGAACGCAGCTTTTGAGAGCAAAATGGACTTCAAATTTGGACTCAGCGCATCGAAAAATACAAGGGTACTAATTTTGGTGAATTTTGGACAATTTCCAAGGGCGTTTTGGGGAGATTTTAATGAAATTCATGAAATTTTGTATATCCCGTGAACGAAGTGTCTTAGCGCAAAACGGATTTCAAAATCGGATTCAGCCACTCAAATTACATACTGATAAGCATTTTCGTCGAATTTCCTGTGTGTTTTAATGGAGAAATTGCGAATTTAAGATAAAAAATAAATTTTTAAAACAAAAAGTTTCTTCAGAATGAAGCCCGAGTGGTTCCAGTAAGTGCCCGTTCGGCTTTTTTGGCAAATGCAGTTTCATAAATTTCTTTTTAATTTTTACCTTTTAGGTAGGTTATCTGCATATATTATTGAATATTTCTAGTGCATTTTCATCACCATACAGGGGTCAATCAGTGGGTGGGGTTGGGGGAAGACCTGAAATGTTTGATATTTTTAGTTGTTGCTTATGGAGCAACTGCTTGTGATGGGGATATGAAATAAAGTTTTTCCCATCTTAAATAGACCAAAGAAATATAATATGAAGGAAATTTGGGAAATTTCATGAAATTGTTGTTTTTTATCATTTTGTCATCTGGTAAAGATCTTGGGTGTATCAATAGTTGTGAACATCATATCAATGTGGGAGATCATCCCCCCCATTCGTCAGCCTCCACGAAGAATTGCACTTCATAAGTTAGAGGGAGTTGAACGGTTAGTAAGAGAAATGGAATAGATAGAGGTGATTGAGCCATCAAGAAGCCCCTGGGCAAGTCTTATTGTATTAGTTCCCAAGAAAGATGGTTCCACTCGATTCTGCATCAACTACCGCCAGCTCAATGCGATAACAAGGAAAGATTCTGACCCATTACCAAAGGTTGATGAATTAACAAGCCGGCTTGCAGGGAGTTCTTGATTTTCCACTCTAGATCTTTAGAGTCTATACTGGCAAAATCCCAATGGCTGAGGCAGACCGAGAGGTCATAAACACCCCCACTCAGTTTTTCGGCCATGCATAGCATAGGCAGACAAACTGACAGACAAACACACGGAGTTTCATTCTCATAAATAGATAGTCCAGTTTTCTCTATCGCTTCACTGGCTCGGTGGCTGTATAGATCCGATGGTCTTTAGTGTCGAGTGGGACATGTAGAATGATAGGAAACGGTGGATCAGTAAGGGTGATTTGAAATGTGTAGGTAATGTTGCTTGCTTCGCTCGCTCTCTGTGGAATGTATAGATGCGATGGGATATAAATAGTCCATCCCGAGTTGGTAGGAAAAACACCGTTGAAATCCGACCTGTGTAGGGAATGTTGCTCGCTTCGCTCGCTAGGGGTGGCTTTTCACGCTCGCTCGTTGTGGGATATAGTCCCTATACCATCGAAACCTACAGCCCTTGGTTGGGTTGGTGGTGGAAAATTTGAAAATTCGTAGGATTCGTATTTGTACAGTTCCTATTTTCACATGAAATCTTGGAAAGCAATATTCATAGGTATTAATTTTATATTTTTTTATATTTATTTTAATTTAGATAGGCCATTCATCTACGTAGAAGGGCTACCAAATAAAGAGTATGTGGAAATAATAAAACTTCATCTAATTCTATACTTCCATGTTAAAATATGTAAGGAAGCTACATTGCCCACCCAACATTTCGCCACTAACAGAACTGTCGGATGTTAAATAATTGTTCTTCTACTAATCCGTCCATTTACAATATGTGAGGAAGTTATACTACCCACCCAACTTGGCAAACTCTTTTTCTGTTGGAAATGTTACTGTGTCTCTAGTTTTCCTAATAATGTATTTCAACTTATTTCAATATTCTTATATCAATCTTTTAATCGTTTACTGTAGGGTTGTTTAACTAATTTGCTAAACTTGTGTTTATCGCGTCTTTTAGTAGAAATCGTTAGACCATTTGTAATCCACGGAGTATGTCTATTGAAGGTGGGTTTGAAAGTTTCAACTGTAGTAGGTATGATACTCAATAACATTTTTCAATAAATTAATAAATGCATTTGCTGACTGATTCAAATCTTCTTCATACACCGAAAACCGATCCACGTTAGAAAAAGAAACTCCTACTGCCTCAAAGCCAATTTTTTTTCTTAAATTTTAAGGCGTTTTTGTGATCATTCAAGATGTCATTGTGTGAATTAACAATAGTCACCACCGTGCTAAAGTGGTCGGTAATTGCTCTCTTTATTTCAGCAGGGTTAAGCTGTGAGTGCTTTGATCGGGCAATTATATGATCTAAGCAACTAGTTGACAACCCTTGAACTCGGGTGGGCTCAGTAACCCCATGGAAGAAATCATATTCAGATGATCATTACTATTATCTTCTTGCAATAAAACGATATTGATATCTCTTACAATGTAAGTAAAACAATCTCGATCAACATTTTCAAGTTCCGACCTCAAATCTCGAATAAACTTGATAAGGATTGGTTGTAGGGGAGCTATAAATTCCATAGATTACATATCGTACCTTGTCACACACAAATCTAATTTTAAGTACTGTTGCATCACACAATGTTGATTCTTCAATACTGTAATCATATTTATCATTGCCATAAAAAAAAAAACCTGTCATTATTATTTCTATTATTCGATGATTTGAGGCCCTGTACCCATTCATATGTTGCAATAGTTCGCAAAGTCTACCATTGACCTCAGTAAGAACAATAAAATCTGGCTTACAAGTAACAGTTTCCAACAATACTCTCATTTCATCAAAATTACAATTGTAGCTCCTTAAGTGCTTATGAAAAATATTTTTTTGTTCCCAATAGCTAGTTCATTTCAACTCATGTAATCATTGAAAGATTGGTAAGACATGCAATTAGACGCAGTACCAAATCACAAAAACGTCTGCCAAGTTGGGTGGGCAGTATATCTTCCTTACATATTATAACATGGACGTATAGAATTAGTTGAAGAACAAAGTACGAGTCAAAATGATCGATAAGTCGTCGTTATAAGAAATAAACGTTTGCGCGTGCGCACAAACTACCATTAATCCAACAGTGATGAAATTCATGAGGGAACTTCTAGGAGCTAAATCCCATAATCCTTGAAAATTTCATAAATATCGGTCCATTAGTATCGTAGTTATTTCTGTCTCGATCAATTTTAGTTTTGCGCATGCGCTATAGTTATTACTCCACCAATCTTGATATAATTCATACGACATTCCTCAGACAGACAGACGGACACGTAACCAAAATTGATCAGCAAGCTCTGAAACGCAAAAAGCAACAGAACATTTTTGATTTTGGAGGACAAAACTTTTTTTCGACTTCAATCACGAACACATAGCTTTCCTAACTTCGATAGTGAGGAAGCAAAATTCATTATATCCATCACTGAAATTGTCTACATGTGGATCAACCAATTTTCAAAAGCAAATATCACGTTTCGGATGTTATCTAGATCGTCGAGGGTACGAATTACCTTCACTGGCTAATTTTCATTTTTCCTCGTATGGACTAGAAAGTTCTTAATCCAGGAATATTTGATGCTTCTTTTCTCTGCTTTCTTCTTGATCATCCGTAGTATATCTGCTCTCAGTGGGGTCAAGTTTTCCGTTACGAATACTCGAGTGTTCGGCCAGGCTAATACGAATTTATCAGCAGTTAAACTTCGATCTTGAAAAAGTCAGGTCTTTTTGCCTTTCTTCTTCCGATCCCAATAAATCCACAACTTATTTACACCGATATAAATATATTTTTCCAACAAACCTACTATATTTTTTCGAAATTTTGTGCAAAAATACCATACATAAAGTGCCCGTGAAGGCAAACCTACCTAAGCAATAAAAAATTATCCACCCATAGTTCATCTTCAACGTTAACTATTGGCCTAACCAGTCGTCAAAGTTAACAACACATCCTTATAAAATATCCCCCCCCCCCCCCCCCCCCCCATAAAAAAAGTCTGCTAATTTGGGTGTGGCACATAGCTTCCTCGTTTGCGTATCATGAATGTATAGATCATTGAAAAGTTTTAAATGACCTTGAAAAATCCCTTAGCGGAAAAGATTAAATCAAGAAGTAGCGTAAAACGTCATAACTGGTCAATTAAGAAACGAAAAAATGATACTCAATGTTATTCACATTTGCTCATGCGCAGAATGAACGATGAAATAGGTACGGGACCACCTACAACCTAACCCGCGCATTCAATGACAATTTCATCAAAATCGGATGAAAACTGTGGAAATTAGGGTCGATACTAGTATTTCACATAGGCACATGCGCAGTAGCTATTAGTGATACAATCATGTTTAAATTGATATGGGATGATCAAATTGTCATCCCCCAACTATCATTCAAATTTGAGCGAGATCGGATGACTAGGGTGTGGGAAAATGGTGCTAGGTAGAATTTACGTTTTCGCATGAGCAGAGTGAAGTATTGAGTCAGAAACGAGATCCAACTACTCCTGATTTACTATATAACCTCGATTTCATATCATCTAGTGGTACGATTTTGATCAAACTCTGGCGGTAGGTGGGTATACGTACCATTAAAATGAATTCATCACGAATTTTACTAGTGAAAAACTTTTTTGACGATTTTAAAAAGCTGAAATATAACAATCTTCACATTTACCCCCTCCCTGACCGCCCAGGTCCTCAGGACCATGAAAAATGAATTCATCGCGAATTTTACTAGTGAAAAACTTTTTTTCAGATTTCAAAAAGCTGAAATATAAAAATCTTCACATTTACCCCCTCCCAGACAGCCCAGGTCCTCGGGACCATGAAAAATGAATTCATCACGAATTTTACTAGTGAAACACTACATTTCCGATTTCAAAAAGCTGAAATATAACAACCTTCACATTTACCCCCTCCCTGAGCGACCAGGTCCTCGGGACCATGAAAAATGATTTCATTGCAAATTTTACTAGTGAAGAACTTTTTTTCCGGTTCTGAAAAGCTGA
Source organism: Adelphocoris suturalis (assembly GCA_030762985.1). Taxonomy (NCBI): domain Eukaryota; kingdom Metazoa; phylum Arthropoda; class Insecta; order Hemiptera; family Miridae; genus Adelphocoris; species Adelphocoris suturalis. The sequence continues at coordinate 20,732,607 of CM061041.1, read as the reverse complement.
AATACAACAATCTTCACATTTACCCCCTCCCTGACAGCCCAGGTCCTCGGGACCATGAAAAATGAATTCATCACGAATTTTACAAGTGAAAAACTTTTTTTCCGATTTTAAAAATCTGAAATATAACAATCTTCACATGTGCCCCTCCCGGACAGCCCAGGTCCTCGGGACCATGAAAAAAAAAAAATTCATCACGAATTTTAATAGTGAAACACTTTATTTCCGATTTTAAAAAGCTGAAATATAACAATCTTCACATGTACCCCCTCCCTGACCGCCCAGGTCCTGGGGACCATGAAAAATGAATTTATCACAAATTTTACTAGTGAAAAACTTTTTTTCCGATTTTAAAAAGGTGAAATATAACAATCTTCACATGTACCCCCTCCCTGACCGCCCAGGTCCTGGGGACCATGAAAAATGAATTTATCACAAATTTTACTAGTGAAAAACTTTTTTCCGATTTTAAAAAGGTGAAATATAACAATCTTCACATTTGCCCCCTCCCTGACATCCCAGGTCCTCGGGACAATGAAAAATGAATTCATCACAAATTTTACTAGTGAAAAACTTTTTTTCTGAATTCCGATCATTCTTCAACCATCTGGAACCGATGGACATAATTCATTTGAATCCCCAACCCAGAGGAAGGTTTGTCTCCACCCCGGAGGTGTGGCTCTAAAATAATCGTTTGTACCAATCTTTCAATTTCAAAACATAACCCATGGTGAGCCCCACGACAAGAGGATAGCTCTGCCGCTAATGACCCTTCTGGTTGAGGTGCGGCTGAAAAGAAAGAAAAAAAAGAGAGAGAGAGAGAAAAAACACGGTATGTGTGCCACAATCCTGCATTTCACGTTACTCACTTGAGCCCCTTCATTGGTTTTGGTTATACCTCGCCTTCAAGACAAGTGGTGCCGTAAGCCTGTTCGTAAAGTGAATTACAGGATTGTGGCATCGTTTTGTAGCACTGGGAGGTGACGCCGTAAGCCTGCGCCTCACCTTATAACGACGCCGTAAGTCTGTGTCTATATAGCTATATATATATATATATATATATATATATATATATATATATATATATATATATATATATATATATATATATATATATATATAAATTGCTATGCAATTCTTAGGCCGACCCCCAATAATTTTTTTTAAATGTCCACTTTTTTTGTGTAACGTTTTTTGTCCCGAGATGGGAAGCGAGAGGTCGTGGGTTCGAATCCCGGCCAGGCCTGAAAAATTTTTTTTTTTTTTTTTCCTCGTGAGACGAAGGTTGTGGGTTCGAATCCCGGCCAGGCCTGAAATTTTTTTTTTTTTTTTTTTTTCTCGTGAGACGAAGGTTGTGGGTTCGAATCCCGGCCAGGCCTGAAATTTTTTTTTTTTTTCCTCGTGAGACGAATTGCATAGCAAATTATCCTCGTTTTCTACACAGTAGAAAAGAGAAAAGATCCGGCGAGGCGCGAAGCGCCGAGTATAGATTAGGGGGGTCCAGGGGGCGAAGCCCCCCTGGCGGGGTCAAGGGGCGGAGCCCCTTGCGAGGCCCAAAGGGCCGAGTATATATATATATATATATATATATATATTTTTTTTTTTTTTTTTTGTACAGTGTATTCTCGACTTTTGACACTTCTGTCCTTTTCTTTTTACCTCCCGTACTTTTTTTCTAGGCCCCCAAAAAAACGGGTGTTAAACCAGAATGTGTTTTTACGGAGGGTTATTTGGTTTGAAGGCGTCCGTCCCGTAAGATCCCCCCCGAACCCCACCCCTCTCACGTACGAGCTGCTACCCCCACCGCGCGTCCGCTCCACCACCTACTTCCTTCGCCTTCCTTCACTCCCATTCCCTTACAGTAGAAGTAGGAAACTTTTAGGCCGTTTTGCAGACGTTGAAGGCGTGGAACTTATTGTTGCCTCCTTCGGTTCCGTTTTTGTTTCTACATTAACTTCCTCCTCCTTCATTCTTTTCTTTGGGGGCTTGGGCTTCCTCTTTTTGCTTGGCTAGAAAAACGATATCCATAATATAATACATAGTGGCAATTTATTATAATAAATAAGCCGGTAGGTAAGAAAGACCGGTAGGTACTGCTCCCATTTCATTGACAGTTAGTAATCAGACGATAGTTGGATTGCTTGTAATCTTTATGATTATTTGACTAATTCATCAGGAAGTGGGTGTTTTAATTAAAGACACAATTGTCTCCTGGACAGAGGGTTTTCCTAACCATCCCTACCCTTCCTTGGAGGGGACGAGCAGTCGGTCACGTAGGCCCAAAGTAATGGCTTACATGGAAAATCATAGAAGGAAGAAGGGAGATTTCGTTACTGAGAAGTATAATGCGTTGTAATATGTGGACATTGAGTTGTGAAACATAGGTCCATGCCTAACATGCTTAACGACTTTTTTAACTTACTGCTCCCATTTTATTGAAAATTAGTAAAAGACGATAGTTGGATTGTTTAACGACTTACCTGAGCCTCCATGCTTCTATTCGTCTTTGGAACTCATAAGTTCACACCACAATTGGTCACAGGGTTGCCACCTTATAACACGTTAATATCCCCGGCCCCGGGAAGGGTCTCCGTCACGTAGGTCTACAATCCAAGGCGCTAGATTCCAAGAACGCAGAATGAACTTCGGCCGAACTTACCAGAATGCCACCAGCCCTCTGGGGAATCCCCGAAATACACAGTCTGTGTTTCATTGGTTTGATCCTTGATACTAACATTAACAATCCGAGGGTCTGGGGGTGTCCCCCAGATTTCATTTTACAATAAATGTAACATCATGAACACAAACCACTAGCGGCTAGACACCCCAACAGCAACTTTTTTTTTCTGCTTCTGCGCTGGCTTTGGAAGTGTTAGAATTGAAAAATTGCGAAAAGGATTCGAGAGTTCCTTCTTCTAGGTGTCTTCTTCAAAACAAAACAAAAATCAAGACAATTGGATCAGTAGTTCTTGAGAAAAAGGAATGTTTGTCGGGAAAAAGTAAGTTGTTCAGGAGAGCGATTTGAAGTGAAGGCGGGAAAACGCTACGTGCCTACCAAGGCCCTACAACTGTACGTGGATCTCAGACGAAATTGAAGAGAGCATTGGCGGACATATTGGGGTCAACTTCACGCGCCCTTTTTGAATTGTAAGGCTAGCTAGTTTGTGTATAAGTGTTCGTAGAAAACATATTTTGTATTATCTTGATGAAAACTAGTCTAAAATCATTATGATTGATTATATAACGTCAATTATTATGATGACAACACAGTTTGTGAATGAATTTTATGCAATATTTTCAACAGAGACAAACTGTGGGAGCTGCTTGTCTTTGGAATATCTAACCAAATATGACGATTTACAAACTTATTTAGGCCACAATTCTCGTCCGATTTTCGTGATTCTTTTTTTGTTCAACTATGAATTTGGTCTAGTTTTGGATCTTGTGGTGAAATTCACACCACACACTTCGACGGCCCTTTTAAGGGCCACCAAACATCAAGCTAAAACTGTCCACTGGGAGTACCAACTCCCAGCCAAGTATATGTAAATTCACCCAAAGGGGTGAATCCGCATAACCAAACAACAAATCCACTACAGATCTTATAACAGGAATTTCAAATTTGATTATGAAAAAGGGTGAATGGAGGGGGTAACAGTAAAATATCATGATGTTTCAACTAATATCGTCAGATGTTTGTGATTCTTTTTTGTTCAACTAAGAATTTTGTCTAGTTTTGGAAGGTGTATTAAAAGTTTCAAATTTCATTATGGACGAGGAAGATTGAAGGAGGTAATAGTAATAAATCATGATGTTTTAACTATTCAAGTCAGATTTTCAAGATAATTTTTTAAATTCGATTATAAATTCGGTCTAGATTACAAAAATATGTCGGGAGCTTCAAATTTCATACTGGAAGTTTTATTATTTGAATTTGCTGTCGGTGGAGGGAGTTAATTGGGGGGGGGGGGGGGGGGGGGTGGGGGGTTGAGAAGTCATGATATATTTGTTTTTTCTCTTATTTTAACTCTCACCAAATATATATAAAATCCATTCATAGGGACGTCCGTGTAATGCATGCATTACTTACCAATATGATTACATGTAGATTTGCGTAGTGGCGATATTGTACTTTGTACTTATTGTACTTATAATAGTTAGGGCATAAGTTAGTTAGGTGTTTTAAAGTGAAATGTCCTTCCATTATTCAAAAGCAATTATCTCAGAACCATTCTTCCAAAGTAACAGAAGAATCGCTCTGCATTTGAATATTGAGATAATATCTTGTACATAAGACACAGTTTTACAAACACCATGGGTTCACCTGGATGGGGCAAGGAGTATGATCAGAGGAGCTGAACAATGGAATAAGTAAATGAATAACTACATCATGGCACTTTCTTTCATTCAATTTTATTATATTATTTTCATTTTACATACAATTTCATAAAATTCTGTCAATACAATACAATACAATAGTACAATACAATGTCAATACAAAAACAATTTCATACAATTCTCTCAATTTCTTGTTTAAAGGAAATCTGTGGAAAAAACAAAACAAAATTTAGATTAATTTGAAACTTTGTAGCTCATGCATATTGATAAGTTAGTAAAAAGAAAATTGTTATCAACTACAATAGGTACTGCGTTACCACATCAAGAGGCCTACAATCTTTAGGAAATAGTGAAAATCTATACTTACTTGTGAAATGAGAGTTTGCAGTCTTCAGTTTTGCGATTTGTGCAGTTAAATGCCGCACACACTTCAACCATTGTGCATTATCAAAGAAATTTCATGAGTAGATGAACTATAATAATAGAATCTTCACTGCACATAAATAAAAGATGTTGCCCCCAATATGGCCGAATACAGACCGTTCAATTTGCAACGCGACACTAGCGCTACGAGTGGGTCTAGTTTACTATTACAATGTCTTTGGTGCCTACAGACCAAAATGATTGACTTTTACCCTCAAGATTCTCGAACTTCAATTGGACTTCAAAACATGGTGACCCATGATAACTCAGTATTTACGTTCGGATTGTTTATATCGATTGTTTGTATCTGATTGAATCTATGTAGATCTTGTTTGTGAAATACCTTCCTTGTTAGTAACCTCAAACCTTGCTTTCGAGTGTTTTCACGAATTCGGTTGGAGAATTTATTGTGTTGCGTTGTTTATGTTTCGTGTTGGTGCGTTGTGTTGTGATTCGTGAATTTAAAATGCCGAAATCAACTCATTTTCAAAAAGAGGGTACCTAATGCCTCGTCGATGACCAGAAAAACCCCATGCAGGAGAACTTGTTGAAACGCCGCAACTTGCTTCTATGGACTAGGTAAAACTTTTATTTCTTACCCTTCCACTTTGAATTTTGATTTAATGTTTGTATATATCCATTCGTTAGATGTTAGAGTAGGTACAACTTGCCATAAAAAAAAAAAAAAAAACAATTTTTGCCTTTCCGGGTCCCCTTAAGCTCGTCCCAAAAGATTTCACATTCACGCATGCACAGCATCTATTCGTACTAAACAATACAATCATATTAAAAATTAATATCAGATGATCACATTGTCTTTTCCCAACTATCTACCAAATTTAGCAAGACCGGACAACTAGGACATAAAAAAATAAAGCATTATAGAATTTACGTTTGCCCATGCACAGAGTGACTTATTGATTTGGCAACAGTGAAATGGATAGGTAGCAGGTTATCTGCTGCCTAACCCCCACATTCCCTAAAAATTTAGGTAATAAAAACCTCAAGCAGCTATTTTGTTTTCCAGCTACTCCTTCCTTCAGTGGTAGTATCTTTCTACACTATAGTGGTCGCCCGTTAGGTAACACCCCCTTTAGTCATGATAACTTTCGTGTCTTTTTCCCAAAGTAATTGTTTCATTCCTCCTAAATTCCCCAGCTTGAACCTGCCTACATAAATGGTGGCAGCGGTGGGATCTTTTAGTGACCATCTCTGTGCTCCATAGTGTAGCCATTCGTGACTATAACAGTAGTATCGTTTTCTCCCCCTATTGAACTTCCCCTTAAGCTTGTACTTGCCTTCTGAAATACTGATTTTTTGAAGGTACTCAATTGCCACTTGTACTATATGATTTTGGAGTAATTTTTCGTGTTGTAAGTAGGTTTTAGAACTAAAAATAGTCTTAAAGCATTACTAGGTTCCGTTGAAGACAAAATCAATGTTCAGGATAAAAGTGGGGTTTATAAACTAAAATGTTCTTGTGGCTACGAATATTGCTGTCAAACTGGTAGGAAATTCAGGGAAAGAATAGACGAGCATCAGGAGGATTTCAGGGAAAATAAGGGTAAGTCTGCATTTGCGAATCATCTTAAGGAATCCAATCATAGTTACAATTTTGATTTGACAGATAGACAGTTTAGTGGAATTTCTTCATTTTTGTCAGAAGGGAGGTATGTTGAATGTACTTGGAAAATTCGAAATTATCAAAAGTGACAGATCTGGTAAATGTTTAAATGAGGATATGTACCTCAATATATTTCACCACTGATAGGTCCATTTTTATGAAGCTTGGAATTATCCCTTCACAATGTTGAAACAATATTTAGGTATTTTTTCCCCTTTCACTTAATCTAATTAGCTCTAATCCCCAGTCACCTTGTTTGCACTTGATTGGTTGTACCTCCTGCCCCTTTCCTTTCTCTTGACCAATGGGATTCAATCTCCCTTCACCCGTTACTATAAAAGCTGTGTCCTTTCTAATTGTATCTTCAGTTATTGTTTGTTACTGATGATGGCCGAACCGTCAAAATCGATTTAACAGTGTAACTCTTTATTTTTCGTGGAAATAGACAACGTTTTTCACTAACTTCCGTATCGTATTCAGCACCAAGAATCATAAAAATGAGGTGTCACGCGACACAAAAAAATTTTTTTTTGGATTTCTATCCTCCTAAAAATTTAATTAATTCCATAATCAGGTACTTAATTAATTTGCATATTTTTCCTACTCATCACCATGATAATATGGCCATTTACGCCATGCCTCGATCTAAGGATGCGCTAGTGTCAAAGGCTCAAGAATATCACATATAGATGGACCATGAACGCTTAAGTAGCTGGTTATTTTTATCTCATTAATTTTCACTTGACGGTTGGCTATGTCAATGTCGATGTAGGTACTTAAGTTATGATGTACCTACTATTTTACTTGGATATCATCTCTTGTTTAATACAGAAGGACTACTAGTAAAGAGTAGGTGTTTTATTTGGTTTAATTAATTTCTCGAGTGACTACGTGAAGCTCCCCGTCCGATGTGAAAGTGATTTGCGCTGTACTCGGTGCTCGCCGGCAAGTTCTAGCAGGCATACGCGAAGCGTCCCGTGCCGAGAGAATGGGTGTACTTGATGCTCCCCGTCGAACTCTCCCCTTCTGCTAACAACATTCAGTTCCACGATGTCATGAACTTGAGACGTATCGCTTATTGGGACAAAAGCGAAAATTAGTATCGCGACTTCCTCAAAATAGACGTGATGTATTCGAAGCGCTGCGAATGTTGGACTCCACAACATTGAAAGGAGAGGATTTTCTACTCCACATAGATGAAATCAAGGAGTTCGAGGAATTCAAAGAATTACATATATAATCATTAAATAATAATATGTTTGCGATGTTTATTTTTACGTAATTCCACTTAGACACGACGTTCACGATATTATTCTGTGATAAGTTACCTTCGTTAATTAAATTAACTTTGTTTTAATATAGGTACCTGCTATAATTGTTCATTCAAATTTATATAAATTCTTTCATGAAAATACCAGCCAAGATTTGATGTTTGACGACCGACAATTTCGATATTTATTTTTACGTAATTTCTCTTATTGACGACGCTCACGATATTATTCTGTGACATGATTATATTAACTTTGTTTTAAAATACTATAATTATTCATGCATGATGTTTTGTTCGCCAAGCTCCCTTATGATCTACCCTGATCTACCATGCAGTTCATCTAAGATAAAATGATAAAATTGAAGAAATTTTTATTGATTACTGAACTTTAAATAGCGTAGAAACTTTTTATAGCACCGGTAGCAACGGGCGGTCAATGGCTTCTTTTTTTTTTTTTTTTTTTGTATTTTGCATTTTGACTTTTGTAATGCTTAAAATCTAGGTTACTGCATTAGGAGACTTTCGTATATAGGTGACGGGGTTCTTCGCGTACATGAAAAGAAAGGAGGCGGGGAGCTTCGCGTACATGAGGAGAACGGAGGAGAGGAGCTTCACATACACGAAGAGAAAGTAAGCGGGGAGCTTCACGTATAAAAACTCGTCGATGTGGAGCTTCGCGTATATGCGCCCAATTTCTCATTGAGGTGTTGATACACCTACTCAGATACATTTAGGTAGGTAAGTAATGTATAATATACCTAGGTACCTACTTCTTTTGATGATTTTTGGCAAGATATTGTTCTTCATAGAAGGGCTTTCTAATACGGAAATAATAAACGTATGCCTGATAATTTGCAGCGTTTTTCCCATAAGTAGGTATGTTTCCATATTCTGGAAACCAGTTCAGTAGCATAATAATTATTAGCTTAATGATTGTAAAAGAAGAGTGTAGAGAAAAAACCTTCTGAGCATCTATTCTCTGCAAATCTTAGCACTGGTATATTCTGTAGAGATGATTCCGAGGCTGGACTTGTTACTTCTTTGAGTAAATGTATATATAAAATACAAAGGGTTGACCTATCAAGTTCTTGGGGCTGCTGCTTCCATATCGCTTGGCTTCACCCCACCGCATTTTGTGGGCTTGCCAATAAGCACTTAAACCCTACCTCCCTATTTTTGGAGTTCGGTGTTCATGGAGTACTCACAAAAAATCCTTACCTACTTACCTTACCTACAGTTTTTTTTCATTTATAATAATTCATTGTGCAAACAAAGATAATAGCTAAATATTTATGAGTGCACCCCGCAGGCATGGACTCAATAAGCCCAGTAAGGTACCCCTAATAACTGATAGTCTCATTCGGTTCTTTGAACCTCACTGTCCATAAATCAAACAAAAAATACCCTTCATTTCAAAAGTTGTTATGATCCCTGCCCTTTAGGGTTAACCAATGTGATACCGATGTTACTGGCACATCCCCAGCTGGCGTATGGTTTTTGAGCTAAATTTCATGTTAGGTCCAGTAGTTTCGGAAAAAAGCTAACATATGGCAGACGGACTTTTTTTGCGCATCTTGAAAGTTTTTTAATTATTATATTTTTCTTGGTCAATCACAAAGGCTCAATATTGAAAATAATAAACCAAAAACGAGACATAAGAAAAGGGTGAATGATGGTAGTTCGTCTCCAGATCGTTAGGGGCGCGCCAAGCGGGAGAAATCGTGTACCCAGTGTCAGCTCCGCCCAGCAATGGAGTGAGACCTCACTATCATCCATGACAGTTGAAATAGACAAAGTGAAGTGGTGAAGAAGAAGTTGAAACCTGCTTTGTAAGTCGTAACCTATCCTAGTTTTTCAAGTTTAACTGTATCCTTTTCGTATTGTTGTGTTGAACCGTTTTTATAATTAAATATTTTATTAGCAGGAATCTTGTAGTGTCGTTGATTCAACAGATCAATTTGAATGTTAGAAATGCGTCCACATAACTCCGCGGACACTGCGCTGAACGCTTTCCCATGGTTAGTGTGTACGTTTAGTTATCTACAAGCTAACAACGCCTATTTCAATCTTGACGTAGACGTTTAAACTTTATGGTGCAAAATGTACTACTGCAAAGCCCTTTAGTTGTATTAGAGGGCATTAAACTAATTATTGCTGAATCTGGTGTGATTTTAGATCGTGTAGCGTGAAACTGACTGTCAACAATGGCGGAACCTAAGAAGTTCTCGTTTGGATTCAGTAAAGTCGTCAAAAAGCCAACATTATTCGCTCCCAAACCCGTTGAAACCATCGAATATATAAAATGCGTAGAAGATAAAACTGTGAAATTAGTTCACGAGGAAGTCGTGAAACCGAAGGAGTTACCTGTCATTCCCATGCCCCCAGGAAGCTCTGTGAGAGATCGCATATTGGAAGCAGTCAAAGCCCGAGAGGCCAAAGCAGCTAAAAGTAATGGTGGCCCTAATCTGGATGAATCTAAACATGCGAATGGTGCGGAATCTTCCAGTGAAGTTGCAAATGGTGACGTATCTGCTACTCAAAATGGTGTTGAGATTAAAACTGAAGAACAAGTTGAAGCCAAACCCTTGACGTTGGATGAGATGGCAGCCAAAGAGCTTTTAGAAAACGCACGTATGGAGACGGAAGAGAAGAAAGAGGTGGCTGTTATAGTAACTGAAGATGGAGCGAACCGCAAGCAATCTACCTTAGATGACTATGAAAATATGCCTATAAACGATTTCGGCTTGGCCATGCTGAGAGGGATGGGTTGGGACCCGAAAAAGGGAATCGGTTTAAATGAGAAAATCGTCACTCCGTCTGCACCCCAGCTCCGTCCTAAAGGGATGGGATTGGGAGCGGATAAATCTCTCGTGGCACAAACACAACCTGGCAAAGCTTCAGCTGAAGATATGATAATGAAGAAAGGGTCCATGATCAAAGTAATCAACGGCCCTCACAGTCAGCTTTATGGAAAAGTTGAAGGATTTGAGGAGCTTCCTGGACGAATCATGGTGCGCCTCACACTGAGCAACGCTGTGGTTTCTCTCAGTGAATTCATGGTGCAGCTTGTTGGGCCCACAGAGTACAACAAAAATTCGAAAGTGATGAACTTGGACAAATACAACGCTGCTTTGGATCCGGAAGCTGATCGCAAGCCTGTCCAGAGACAGATAAAATCCGAGCCCTCTCCCCGAGAAACGTTTTCTAAACCGGAAAACCGCGTTGTCGAAAGGAGGAGCAGAAGCCCGTCGTATGACAAAAGATCCTCTGGACGCAGTAAATCCAAGAAAAAGAGAGATCGATCTAGAGATCGAACTAGCATCAAGAGTAGCAAAAAGCGAGATAGTTCCGAATCGGACTCTGCTGATGAGAAATATAGAAAAAGGCGGTCCCCAGAGCGTCGTCGCCATAAAAGTTCTAAAAAGTCAAAATACCGATCATCTGATTCTTCTGAAGATACCGATTACCGCAGAAGCAAGAGGAGCGAAAAAAGCTCAAAATACAGCAAACACAAAAGTTACGACAGTGATAGTGATTCCTCTCCTCAAAGGCACCACAAAAAACACAAGAAGGGACACAAATAAACTGTATTTCACCCATTAATCTTAGGTGTCATATAAATAACTGTAAATAATCCGAATTGGTTACATTTGTGTTTTTCAGTTCTTTGTTTAGGGGTGCATTTGTATTAATTTACAACGGTTTTTAAGAATACAGATTTTAATATAAAATAAGCGTCAGGTTTGTTCGTGCTTATTTTTTTAGATAGGTGCCTTTTCCTAATTTTTTTTTGAAGATTGGATAATTCGACCAACGAAGCAATAGAGATAACATGAAGCTTTGCAGTAAATCATTACTTGATACGTTCTTATGTAGTGCAGAATAGAATTTCAACCATTCTATCCATTGATGCCAATACTTGTGTATGAGGAGTATTGCTACTTTGGGTATGAACTTTGAATTTATGCACTATAAATTGAGTGATTTTTTGTGTGTATGTATTTTGAAAAAAAAAAAACGGACGGTAGACCCACGGTTTTACAGTCAGATCATTTAATAATGGATTAATTTTACACATTATAAGTTCATTATGGTTATTCAGCAACATTAGTTTATAACTGAGCGTAATAAATCAGCTTTCCTTGACACTACAGAGGCTTATGGATTATGAGATGCTGTGATAAAATGAGAGCATTCCAAAAAGTGGAGAACGATTTTCCTGCTATGAAAACTAAGGGAGTTACACTTCCCTTGTAACGCATTGGTTGTACGTGAAAATCAGTTGAAAATCCCACCGTGACGTAACGATAACAAATGGGAACGTCCTGTTAATCATGATTGATTAAATGACAAAATATGAAAGACCAAGTGATGGTGCAGTTTGGTAAACGAATCTATTTAGCTTTTTTCTACGGTTAACGAGAGGCCACTCATTTATATTGATATATTTTGCCAAAAGGATTGATTTAGGTTTTTTTTTTTTTTTTTTTTTGAGATGCGAGCATCTAGACCACTTGTTGGATATCTACTCGGAAAGATGGGATTACAAATAACACTCATGGAAGCTCAATATGAAGTGATTTATTCTGAATGGCTCCCCTGCATTTGGATAAATCCTAGAGTTTGTTTGAGGGTGAGAAATAGGCTAGCTTCTCGTATTTATTTATTATAGCTTAGCGCTTTCGCCGTAATGGCCTCGTCAGAGCTGAAAAGGTGAGTACACCTCAATTACAGGTTTGTATTGTTATGGTAATTTATTTAGTAATTGAGTTTAATTTAATGTAGTTGTTGTTATTACCTTATTGTATAGGGGGTCGGTGGGTAGGTACATTTCCATGGGGTACATCATTTTAGTAGATAGTTTCCAATACTGTAGTCTGTAAGAATTTATTTATATTTAAATAAGTATAAAGTAGATTCTTTAGAAGTTAAGTATTTATTACTTGTGTATTTATAATTTATTTAAGTATTGTATTTATAATTACCTTAATTTTTTTTTTTTTTTTGACAAGTTTTATTGCGCCAAGTAATAACAACTTATAAGCAATATTCATGTGATAAATTATTATACATTTTCTTAAGATCTAATATACTTCACTTTAGACTTATTGTTCTGATTATTGAGTCACTAGTCTTGACGTTCATTTTATTTCACTTAGTTCATGCGGTTTAGTTCTTTTAAGTCTTCTAAGTAGATCTTCGGTGTCAAGGAGCTGAACGACATCCTCGTTAACATGATCTCTGAGCCTCAAAAGGTGATTGAGGGCTTGCTTGCGGATAACCTCATTGACAGATTCAACTTTCAACTCATAGTGTAATCTGTAGTTTCTGAAGTACCTGTATGCATCAACGCAGGTACGCAGAACATTATTCTGAAAGCGCTGAATAATGTTGCGGTTACTTTGTGCAGTGCACCCCCCACAGTTGCGTACCATATGTCCAGACAGGTTTGAGGACTTGGTTGTACTATATGAGCTTATTGTGGATAGACAGTTTTGAGTGTCTTCCCATAAGCCAGTACATTTTCCTGAATTTGATAACTAGAATTACCTTAATGCAAGTATTTTTATTGCAATCAGTAGGGGGACCTATCCTCTTGTTTTGAGAGATTGCAAGTTTTAGTTTAGATGATGTGATTTTTTAATTTTATGTTGTTTGAATATGTATAGATTTACCTTTTCTCATGTTGTTGGGGGGGGGGGGGGGGTTAATTTTAACAGTAAAATCCCCCCCTCCACCCAACATATGAAAAGGTAAATCTATACATTTTCTCATTCTGTGTTCTTATTGTGTGTAGGTATCACTAGCTTAACATTACGCTTCATTAAGTGAATTTTTTTCAAACCCTACTGGAATCGAGTTTTCCATAAACTATAACCAGAACGGAATGCCTCCTAACCCTGATCTTTGTTTAGTCCTTTTGTTGATCATACAACTGATAGGTTAGGTTGTGATTTTATCAATACTAGACATTGTGCTCCATGGTATTTCCCAGATAGTCATTCTAACCTAAAAGCTGTCCTTCTTAAAGCAACAGACTCTATTAAGGATCAAACGTTCTTTCAAATACTGCAGAGTGTCCTACAAAAGACAATTTTTCCTTTGGTAGATTCGGTACTTGAAAAGTTCCATCCATGCAGCATGATCGTATCAGCGAATTTTCGTATATTAGGTACCTATCGTATTGTATAATGTTGAATTGTTTTGAAATTTGAGCTTTTTGAGTGCAAGGAAATCGTTAACCATTAATTTTATGGCAAAAAACGTATTCTAAATAATAACCTGCTATTCAAATAGAGGTTCTGAATTTTTAGCTTTTTTGCAGTTTTTATCGATTTTTTAGCAAATTTTGATGAATTTTAAGTACATTTTTCAGCATAATTTTGTACATACATTTTTGAATGTTCTATTTTATAGTTAATAAACTTTATTTGAGCAATATTCTACCAAAAAATATAAATTTAACGATTTTTTAGCCATTTTTAGAGATTTTTTGAGTACACTTTTTGGAATGTGACCAATTTAAAAAGTGCTGTCCAACGAACTCATCCTTTCTTTTGAAATGCTTGATTTTTTGGCGAAAGAACGAAGTTTTTATCTCAATTCTATCGTGAGTTATAGTCTGGAATGACACATACATATATATATAAATCAAGCGAAATTGTATATATATATATACCTATATATATATATATATATATATATATATATATATATATATATATATATATATAATATATATATATATATAAACGTTAAAATCCAGGAATCATTTCAGAATGCCTCAAAACAGATTTCGATGAAGAAAATTTTTGAAAGTTTTTATTTTGAAATTTTTGGAGCCATTGCAATAGCTTTATTTTCTAAGAAAATTCGCTAAAAACGGGGGTGAATAAATTGCTATTGAAAACGGCTTGGAAAAAATAATTCAAAAGAAAGAATCTATGGGTATGTGTTCCATTGACAAAATAGATTTGTAGGGAGCTTGTCGCACTTAAAATAATAAGTCGAGTTTAAGCTCAATATTATTTTGTTATTACTACTTTCCTTAAATTAGAACCTATTATTCATACGAATTGAAACACTTATTGTCTGGCGTATGCGTGTTGTGGCGTATCCTGGTTGGTTCTTCTTGGTGATGACGTTGAGTTCCATGAACAACGCAACGTAATATTTCGCGCATTTCACACCTGTCGTCATGTAGATTGGAAGGTTTGGAAAAATTAGTCATCGAGCTATTTCTACAAAATCGGTATTCTTGTGTAACTGAAATTCTTGAGTAGATAGCTATGAATTCATCTTGTGTAATCCTGATTCTATTATCTGTACAACACTTAAATATTTACCCACCCCATTTCATTAGGTCTTAGTCAACATTTCAATTTTTCGAATTTCGATATTATTATAACTTGGTTCTAATGTCAAACTTTACATTTAAACACTTCTTGGTTTACGTTTGGGTCAAGTGACTATATCAAAGTACTGCACCTAAACTTGCAAAAATAATATAAACCTTTACGTAATTACGAAAATCGAAAATTATATATGTAGTATGACTAACCGATATTAAACTTTCTAAGCTCTCTACTTATGGGAGATCAAGGTAATTGTAAGGTTCACATCATCCAATTAAAACACATTGTGGATGATGACTACATCGGTACCAAGCAGATCTTTACTACCTAGCTCTATTTTTTCTGCTCTTCAAATATGCATATTGGATTCTTGAATACCAGTCGACAGCAAACATTCCCACACTGTGTACCTATCCATGGTCATTCTTTCGTGATACTCGTGTGATAAAACTCAAAAACAATGAGGGAGGGCCATATACTTTGTTATCTAGATAATGGCTGAGGTTTACTCCTTCACTAGACAAATTACATTAGGTAGATCTTATGTAAGAAAAACATATAGCGAACTTGATATAACTAGATAAGTAGTTTCCGTTACCATTTATTCTAGTTAGCACTAGCATGAGGAATATATTCTTCTCTGAAACTTGTTCAAATTTATTTTAACAAGCCATGAAGGGGAAAGCAAATATTGTTAATAGCTGTTTAAGTTCTCAATGTGTGGAAGTTCAAAGTTTTAGTGCTTTGCCTGAAGACGCCGAACTTAGCTCAACAGGTAAGTACCTGGAAATGCTTACACGTTAGTTGTATAAAAATTCCACAATTTAATTTAATTCCACCTACTGTTATTTTCGTTTATGGATTTATTGAATATTGCCATTTTGTTTTCTTGACCTCTCAGTATAGAAATTCTTGGTTTGATTTTGAGGGTAGTTCGAATGAGGTTGGTCTTGATAAACTTATTCGACCTATCCTGAAAATCTAACCAAGAATTTAATTAATATTACTTATTCATTTATTTATTTTTTCTTCATGCTTGTGTACCAACCCACTTTTTTTTAAATTCAAATTAAACTACTCAGATTCCGCTACGATTTGTGTCTGGCGGAGCCAAAAGACCCGAAACATTTAAAGATTTTTGTACTTGTTGGTTGACAGCGGGCAGCTATATTTAGAACGTTACTCACTCAGTTCTACGAATCCGATTCAGATCATTCTAATCTAAATTTGAAAGAAAAAAACGGTGTCGTAACAAGTATGACGAAAGCATGAGTATGCTACTTGGGCCTCAGCAATCAACCATATTTTTCTGGCTTTTTTTTACTCATACTACATGTATTTACAATACTAAAACACGGAATTTTGAAATATGTTCAGTTCATATTTCAAAGTTTCGTGTCTTCGTATACAATCAAAAACATATGTATGAGCCACACAGAACAACAGCTAGAAAAATATGGTTGATTGTTGAGGCCAAAGAAGCGTACACACGGAATGTTGAAATATGTACTAAGGGGTACCTAGAGCTTTAATGCCAAAAACTAGTTTTTTGACAAAATTTTCCCATCCAAGCCTCAATTGTAAAAAAAAAAAAAAAAAAAGTTTCGTTTCCCCTATGTTTTTGGTTTTTTTCAACAAACACATCTGGTTCGGACATTGAACAGTTAAGAGGTGATCGATGTACTAGAAGAAACTATATAAGGACAACAACAAGAATTTGTGTACTTGATGAAAGAAACATTCTCTGTATACATGCATTATTCAACGACAATGTTTTCAAAGTGATCTGAGATGAGAGGACTTAAACCCTCGATGTTCTTTTAAAATCGTCAAGAAAAAATGTAGAAACAAGTAAATACAGTAGCCTATTAGTGTCTAACACATAGGAGCTGAGCACCAACATTTTTCTCGTAAGTTTTCTCAATTATCCACTCTACTAGGTAAGAGGATACATATGTCTTCATAAGGTACGCACCATATAAATTAACTTTTTTAACTCTTCTTTTAACTTCGATTCTCTTCTTGCTTGAGACAAAATTTCAGATCGATTTTTAAACCACTTCCCGATATCCAATCAATCTGGAATTTTGCACACGAATTCATGCTGGCGTACATTTTAATTTATCAAATTTTCGCGAAGAAAAAGTTAGCTATAGGTACTATAAATTTTCGAAAATTGAAATTTAATATGGGAAACCTTACAAGTGTTGTGTATTGTAGGGAGGAGGAGTGAGGGAGGAGGGAGGAGAAGGATACTATTGAACGTCTGCATAAAATGACAACGAATCCAGGGTCAATAAAATATTAAATGATTTTCCTTGTCAATTTAATTTAAGTTATTATCAATGTGATTTTGAAACAATGTGATTTTGTTTCAATTTACTGTTGCCAAGAAACTACCAAATATTGAAACAACAATAAAATTAACCGAGAACATGAGAAAAAGAAAGAGTTACATTAAAAACTTGTTTTTATGGGTTGTTTTAGCGAATTCTTTAAGAAAATTAAGCTATTGCTCTCGCCTCAAAATTTGTAGAATGTGAATTTTTGAAAACTTTTTATGCAGAAATCCGTTTCAGGCTATTCTGAATCATATTCTGAAGTTTAACGCATTTTTTTTATGTATGTATGTATATATGTATATATGTATGTGTCATTCCAGACGATAACTGTCCGTAGAATTGTGCTAGAAACTTCAAACAAATTTTAAAATGTTAAGGGCACAAAACGAAAGTTCAAGTTCGTTGGCCAGCATGATCGGATTACATCTTCGGGTTGAAATTTTCAAAAATGTAGTCAAAAATTTCAAAATAGCCTGTTTTTTGCGATTTTGTTGTGCGAAATAATTTTTTCAGCATACTAACATGTGGTATATTCGGAATCAGCGTAAAATTTCCTATAAGAATATGTATCAAGTTTTCAAAAATTTCAAAGTTGAAAAATCAGTCAAAAATCGAAATAATGCCGTTCGCTAGTTGTAAAAATCGGTAATATTCTTCAAAAATTCGCTCATGGGGTCATGCTGCATGACTGGACTTTTTTATTATTTCGGCATAATATTGCTCATTAATGACTATGTACTGTACATGATACGATTCATTTGTCTTTTTATTTTACAGGAAATAAACCAAGTCATGTATCCGAATTTCTCAGTAAAGAAGGTGAGTTGTGCATTTCTCAATGTTTTAAAAGTTATCATACTTATGCATGAATCATAATGTTTTAGCGAATTTTTGAAGAAAATTAAGCTATTGCTCTCGCCTCAAAATTTGTAGAATGTGAATTTTTGAAAAAATGATATGCAGAAATCCGTTTTAGGCTATTCTGAATCATATAATGAAGTTTAACGCATTTTTTAATGTATGTATGTATGTATGTATATGTATGTATGTGTCATTACAGACGATAACTGTCCGTAGAATTGTGCTAGAAACTTCAAACAAATTTTAAAATGTTAAGGACACAAAACGAAAGTTCAAGTTCGTTGGCCAGCATGATCGGATTACATCTTCGGGTTGAAATTTTCAAAAATGTAGTCAAAATGTTCAAAATAGCCTGTTTTTTGCGATTTGTTGTGCGAAATAATTTTTTCAGCATACTAACATGTGGTATATTCGGAATCAGCGTAAAATTTCCTATAAGAATATGTATCAAGTTTTCAAAAATTTCAAAGTTGAAAAATCAGTCAAAAATCGAAATAATGCCGTTCGCTAGTTGTAAAAATCGGTAATATTTGTTCGAAACAGAGACTACAGTTTGTCTGTCAATTTCTTGCTGTGGGATACTAGATTCGAATGCAACTGACTTTATATCACTCGTAATATAAAGCCTCATCATCGATTGGCTGTGGAAATACGTTTCTTTCATATGACGTCGGTATGTTATTTTATTTTATGTCAAGATTTGATGATGTTATGATAGTATACGGTTAAGATTTCAACTGCCTTCAATACTGACCACATTGGACATCGAAATCTATGAATATTTACCTACATTTATCTTTAAATCTACAAGATTAGTTTAATAATAATAAAGTATGAGTACCTCCTAATTATTTTTAATAATTTGATTCCATGTTTGTCTATCAAAATCATAAACTAAAATTTCTCTACACGATCAATAGCGACTGAAATGTCGAAGATTTCTTCAAAATTTCGCTCATGGGGTCATGCTGCATGACTGGACTTTTTCTTCATATTGTAGTCAATGTAACAAACATGATTATTTTTATCTACCCAATGTAGTAGTTGAAGTTTCAAAACTCAAAACTATTTTTTCTTTTTCTGTCTTTCTTCCAGGACGCTACGATCGCGCATCAGCTGACTTCGAAACAGCGATCACCTCTGCTGGTGAGTGTAGTGTTTAAACTACATTGTTTGGTTCATTTATGTCAAAGGGATTCTAAAATCCCTAAATATTTATAGCTGTTCCTACTGTTATTATTGTTGCATAGAGATGAATTTTTAATAGGAATCGTTTGCTGCAGCCACGTACTGCAGGTGACGCTCAATTTGGCTACCTTCTGTAGGCACTGGTTCCTTTCAGTTACAAGCCATAAAGTCTACACCGTATAAGTAGCCTTATTTTTTATACAAAGTCTGAATGGTATAGGTATAGGTATTGGGTAAGGCTGCAAACTGGGGAGGGTGAGGTCTTGGGCTCAAATTCAAGAAGCTGCCGATTTTTCCCCCTTTTTTGGTTGGGGAGGGTTCAATGTTCATTTATACACTTGCGCCTTTAATGGGGCAAGTAAGTTAGGCCTGTAGTTTCAGGAGTTGCCACCTGCAGTACGCGGCTGCAGTGGAAGATTCCTATTTGAATGACATAAGGAACTTGTGACTTAATAGGAAATTATTCACCAATCTATTATGTGTGTGTTCAAGGTTTTGGAAAATTCAACTATTTCCTGCTTCTTGTATCTCTGCCTGCACATTTCTCAGCAAGCATGGTTGCTGGTTCCATATCCTACGCGCTTCCTTCGATTAGTTGTGATTTTGATGTCACCAACTTTGAAAAAGGAGTTCTGCAGTTGGGATCATATTTCGGTACTATTAGGTTGACTTATATATATGTACTATATATGTTTATTTATTTTTACACTGAGATAGTTAATCCTCAGTTTAGATGTTGGATGAGTTGATTTAAATAAATTATAAAGGTAAATCATACAAAAATAAAGAAAGCGTTACTCACAATCTTTCAAGATAGTCGAGAACAAAACTACATACAATGTTCAAAATCGGTAAATTTATTCTTGAACGGTTAATTCATGTGCTGTTGGTTTCAATAGGGCATTTCCTGGGTCAAAATTCAATGTATTTTACTTTAGATTCAGCAAAAAATCTAAACCATCCAATTTTGGATCATTATTTTCAATAGTTTATAGTTTATGTTTCAACATGCTTAAAATCAAAATCAAATAAAAGAAAAACTCAAATTAAAGAAAAAAAAAAACCGTCTGAAGCTTTTCTTCAAAACTAGTGAGCTAAACTTTATATGAACTTTGGCTCGAAAATCATATTTCTGCAGGGGATGTACCAGTAAAGCTGGTTTCACATGGAGCGGTACGAGCGCGGAAGGACGGAACGCAATCTGATTGGCTGTTGGGACAACAGTTGAGGATGGTGGCAGCCATGTTGTCGGAATGGGCGGACAGCGGTAGAAATTTTTATACCGTTTCCGCATTCCGTCGAGCTCCGCGCAAGCTCATTGGACAGGAATGTTGATAACCGCAAGTAGAGGTTTCAGATCAGAGAGGCTTTCAGTAGGAAGGTTATGATTCTGTTCACCAAGGAGACCGCTTCATGTGAACAATCTTTCTGACTCCGCCGCCCCTCCACTGGTTTTTCCGTCTTTCCGCTCCATGTGTATCAAGCTTAACATCGACATCACTATCGCTCAGCCCTAAAGGGCTTGAAATATGTATGTTTTCTTTATATAAGTATGTTTTCTTTTGATTTATGGACAACGAGGTTCAATGAATCGAATGATACCATACAGGTCTCTTTACGCTCAATTTTTCGTTTCCCATAATATGGGGATGTATCGAGTCCAAGCTTATACCCTTCAAACGAAGCTAAACTTTCGAAAACTTACAAGATGTCTGTAGCTTAGTGGTAGAACTTCGGACTGTTGCGTGGGGGTCTGAGGTTCGAAACCTCGTGGAAAAAATTCTCTACTCCTTCACATTAACCCTAAAAGTTTTATTATTTTTCATTGGTATTATTTATTTTGTATTCATTTAATCTTCGTTTATTCATTTATTTTCTTTGTTATATTGTGATAATGCACCTTAGACTCAGTTTACTATGTAATTTTCTATGGACCAGTGATCTTCGTAGAAGGGCTGTCTTACAGAAATGATACACCTTTGTGAACTTAATTGCAGCGTTCCAAGTCCTAACAGATCAGTTTAACGCATAGGTATAAATTGAACGAAAATTTGTATTATAGCTACTTCTTTCTCAATCCCGTTAAGCTGGAGTGAGTGGATAATTGATACGTACGTGATGATGTCAGGCACCTCCCGATTTTTATCTGCTTCTATTGGTTACCCTTCTCGAGCACGTTTTTGAAAATCTGTCCTTGAGACCCTCGGCTTGAAATAAAGCACATATGATGCGAGGCTTCTCACCACTTTCCCAATATTTGCTCGATTTACACGGGTACATTGCTACACTGAATGGTGGAGATTCTGCACACATAAATGCATTTGTATGAAACTTACAGATATGAGTTTAGAACTTATATTCTGGTAGTGCTCCGAAATTTTGTTTGGCCAGTCCCAAGAATGCGCAGAAATCCCAACATTCTTATTACCCGAGTCCGATTCACACACTCTTGAGTACCTATGAAAACTATAGCTCGACTATGTTGGACACTATCTTCTACCAGAATTACAAACTGCCTAACATGCCCACCCTTCACGTATTCATATTCAGTTCTCTTCAAGTATAATAAATTCATATTATTTAAAGAATCATTTATTGGACTTACATGTGATAATTATTGTCTTTGGTTTTACCAGGTACTATATTGGCAGCATTCTTTTGGGGATTTGCATCAGATTCCTTTGGTCGGAAGAAACTTTTGACTTTTGGATTCCTTTTCGATGGGCTTGCTGGAGTTTGCGCTGGTTTATCAAGTTTAATCACAGTCACGACTGCTAGGGTTCGGAGGAATCAGCCACTATAAAGGCTCGTACCGCTACATGTTTTCCCCTTGGAGGGAGATACAGCGTGTAGCTGAAGAATTTGGCGCCTTCCAAATAGGTGCCATGTGATAGTCAATCACTCTATGTATCAATCCTTAGAAATGGGCAAAACACTATTGAAAAGAAATAAAAGATTATGATGGCGTATCGCTGAGTGCAGGGTTGATGAGATCAGATCCTGGTGACCAATCTGTTCGCAGCATTTTCTAACGTCCCCTGGACTGAAGAAGCTAGAAAATTCGCTTAGTCGTAGAGGTTCCTCCAGCTTTTGCAATATGTAATCTGAAAATCGTGGATCATTGTCAGGATTTGGCGTGAATGTTCAATGAGTATCGTAGAGAAGATGTCTACCTTTGCTTGTTCTGTTGTGTGCCACCAGTATATTTCAGAGGTGGTATGTCGTTTCGTTCATTTTGTCATGCTCTTAGTTTTAATTCATAATGATTGGTCTTTTGTATAGCCTATTCATTCAGCATTATCTCCTTCTTCTTTCTTTGCTAGTCTAAGTTTTTGTGTTTGTAATGTTGAATCTGTTTTGTTTATCTTGTGGATGTTTCGTTAGCTCCCATTGGCGTCCCTCAAAAAACTATTGAAAAGAAATAAAAGATTATGATTGGTATCACTGAGTGCGACTCGTCTAGGCACATTGCCAGAAGGTTAATCAAGTAGACGTTGGATCTCCAAAGAGTTCATAGAAAAAGGGTAGTACGTTTAGTAGAGTAGTAGTCTGGTTGAGTATGATCTGGAATGTTGGGCTGTTTGGGCTCAAAGGAGGGTGTTTGATTGGACTAAAGGAGGGTGTGCTACTAACATGTAATCAGCAGAGTTAATATTTGGTACGTACTGTTGTGAACTCTATTCTCTTATGTGGTTTCCTAAATAAACTGGGTTTAGCCTGAGACTGACCTTGTTTCCCTCTACCTTGACCCACTGGTGGCCGACTCATAAAAGCATGGTGCAGACTCGATTGGTGTCTATTCTATTAGAGTCCAACTCTTGTCGCTTACTTCTCAACCTCACTCCTATCTCCTCCTGCCTTCCATCACTTCCCAACTTAGAGTTTACGGTTATATTGTATCACCAATGTCTGTGCTACAACACTCACAAGGCATATGGTGATATCGTTTTGCCAATTTGTGTTAACTTTTTTGTAGTGAGAGAGCACAGTGGTATTTCCAGCGCACTTAAAGTACCTACCAGTGTCGGTAATATTGCTTTGCCAGGCTGATCTTTACTAAATCACTACCTCTACCAATCCCAACTTACCTCTAAAAGTTTCTAGTAGGTTTCATGGTAGCAAGATAGTCAGTACTAACATTCACTCTAAAGATATAATTCTGATGATCCACAACATAAATTCACAACACATACAGAAATGTTTCTCTACTCAATCAAATGTTTATATTGTTTATAGAAATGCAGGACCTACTTCAATCTTTGTGGCTTACCTTTCTGAAATATTCCTGAAAGAACACAGAGACATTGCGGTGTTATCATCAGGGATCTTTTCTGCTATAGGAAACATTCTTCAGCCAGGTAATTTTTTAAATCTTTTTCTCTATAGAGGATTTCGTTAAAAATATTGTAATGAAGTTTTATGGTACACCCGTACGTAGTACATATTCTTAAGCCGTGGAACACTAGGAAAACGAGGGCATGAAAAAACAATAATCATCATCATGCAATAATTAATTTTTAATATTCTGATCACCATTACCCCAGGCGTTCACAATCATCTGGCCTGACCCAATACCTACTGTCGTTGGCTCGTTCCCCATGCTAACTTCTGTGGTTCGAATCTAAGCTTTGATGCTAATCAGAAAGACTATCATCTAATGTACTTTTTTCTTCTTAGTTCAATGCTTAATATATGTATACCAATGAAAGTTTCCAAATGTGCAAATACCTTATTTAGACAGACTCATAATTTATGTAAGCACACCTCCAACATCCACACACATGGGTCTGCAATGCTGTCAAGTAACGATGACTAGGTTGTGAAACAGCCCCTTTGAAATATCAGTCATCCAAAGTATATTTTTGTGGTTTCCAAACCGAAGAGCAACCCCGAAAAATGAAATCACCGTTTCTTTTGATCCTGTTTCAGAGAATAACCTAGCCATCGAGAAAAATCTTACTTAAAACCAGCAGACTTGAAAAGAGACTCGTCCTTTCGTTAATTTTATTGGAACTGATGCTACAGATCGACTTGCATACAGACTTCTTAACAATGTGGGTTTGAATTGATAGGTTATATTTGAATCTTGTTTCTACTCTTGGTGAAATTGAATTTTTCTCACTGTCTAGATGTTTTGTCAGTGGGATGTCTTCAGTGGGATGTCTTGGTCAGTGAGTGACCAAGACATCCCATTGCTACTTATGTGATTAGCAAAAGGTTTTTCTACTTGCAGTTGATATATTAAATTAACGTTTCAGGGATGGCCTTATTGATTATGTGGTCCTTTCCTCTCGAAAATCCAATTACCATCTACGGTGACTATAAACTGACCTCTTGGAGGTTGTTCCTGTTAGCTTGCTCAGTGCCGTCTCTATTTTGTGGTGTTTGCTGTGCCTTTTTTCTTGAAAGCCCAAAATTTCTCATGGAGAAAGGGAGAAAGGAAGAAGCCTTAAATGTTTTTCAAACTATCTATACCGTCAATACTGGGTTACCTGCAAACAATTACCCTGTAAGTATCTCTATGCATAATTTATTCGAGTGATTACTTAACATAGAATACGTTTTTATGGAGATTTGCTTTCTACGGTGTTCCATATAATATACGAGGGACGATCAAAAAGTAAGAATACAAGACATTTTGGCGCAGCAGGGAAATTTTTGTTTTCAAATGTGGCACCCCTGCTTGTTGGACGGGATCATTCTGAATAAAACAAGAGGTCCCGCGTTTCAGTGCGACCCTTAGTTTGTCATTGAGAGCTTTTTGAAATGTGCGCTTCTGTGAACATCCCCGCCACCTCCATCGCCTTGCCAGCCCGATGCTGTGTGCACGAAGTGATTCGTTTTCTTTTTGCTTAAGGTGAAAAACCAGGTGAAATTCATCACCAGGGACCACAATCAACGGCAATGCGTATTGTGAAACTTTGAAAAAATTGCGTCTTGCAATTCAGAACCAACGGCGTGGCATTTTGTCGAAGGGAGTCACTCTTTTGCACAACAATGCCACCCTCACTCTGCCGGAAAAACGCAGTTTCTCTTGGTGTCATTTGGGTGGGATATTTTCCCCTACCCCCCACACAGCCCAGACCTTGCTCCTTGTGACTTTCATCTGTTCGGCCATCTGAAGGAATTTTTGGGGGGAAAACACTATTCCAACGTGGTATGACGTTACCGTTTGCCTTGAATAGGTGGCGGGAGAGGACTACAATGCAGGAATTGTGAAGCTCTTTCTCGGCATAAAAAATGTTTGGAATCAGACGGCGACTTCGTGGAAAAATAATTATGTACCTGAAGTACCCACCCTGTGAATTTCGACGAAATAAAAATTTTTTGAGTGAGCTAGAGCGTTTGTATTCTTACTTTTTGATCGTACCTCGTATAATACCTAGGAAAAACACTACATGGACACTAAACTCCATCAAATAGAACAAAAATGAGAACTAACCAAATGATGCTCCTTTATCTCAATTAGGATGGCAGGAATTCCTATCAAAAAGGGGTGTCAAAAGGACACTTCAACGGGCACAATTCAAAGAGGAGCCATGCTGACTGTCCGTCACTAAACGGATTGCCAACACGGACTCCACTGGCAGATTTGAGGGGGGAAAATAATAACAATAATAACCCGCAAAACGAGGCATTGCTGCACTCTGCTTCAAGGGATACAGCGATGACTGCTTTGTAACCCCTACACCGGATAAAAATACCCCGTAATAAAAACTAAACTACGACTAGATGATCCTTACAAATACATAAATATTATCGATAAATATATAATAATAAATACTGTACATCTTGGTTATATAAAGGTATGACTAGATGTACATAAATGAATAAATATATCACAGATCGGAATATCACAGTTTATTGTAAAGCTCAGTGGCTTTCAGGTACACCAACAGGGACTGGACCTTGTCTGGTCCTGACAGAACATCCACCCACTGAGGGGGTGAATGCTGGACTCTGAGGTCCATGAGGGCTGGGAAATCCTTCAAAAGTGGCGGATAGACAAATCACCCCTACATCTCCCACACACACAACATCACGAGCTACTGGATCTAGCAGGTGTCTGTGAGTAACACGGGTGTGACCAGTGTCTACCCGATTGACCATAATGCGTTGAAGTTGCCCCTTGAAATTTGGGTCACAAAAGAGCCAACCGGGCAAAGATCCTGAAGGAAACCACGCAGACCAGTGACCTCACCCTTTCATTGCTCAAGAATGGAATGGAATTGGCTTTATATTGAATGTAGGATACTTGATCCTCAATGCGCATAGGCAAAATCTCAATGGCGCTATCACCAATGGCTCTCCTTGCAAGAGCATCAGTAGACTCATTGCCATGGATACCAACATGGCTTGGCACCCACATAAAAGTGATGGAGGTGCCAAGAGTTGTGGCTTGGTGCAGTGATAAACGGAGTCTTTGTATCAGAGGATCATAAGAATAAGAGTCCCTGATAGCCTCAATGGTACTTAGTGAGTCACTGCAGATAACATAGTTCCCAATTCCCAACAGCTGGCAGTGTCAAACAGCCAGCGTCACTGCCCACAGATACAACAGGTCCTCTATTGTGCACATTTATAAAGTTACATTTTCTTGGGTTGGTCTATTGGCATCGGATTGAGAATCATATTATGTTCGTTGAACCAAGATGGTTAAGTAAGAATCAGCTATATAATTGACCAGTGTCTTCGTACAAAATCATGGCCATGCATAAATCTGTTCTAACTATATTACCTACGTTCCAGAGACTAGGAATCGTTCCTAACAATTGCATTTAAGTTACATACCCGGCAACAAGGTGGGTGTTTTCTACGAAATTTCTCTTTTATAGCTTTGTCAGATGACTTGATCATTTTTTTGGACGAAGGGACATTCCATAATTGTTTTGTTTCTCCATTAGACTTTTCCTAGGTTGTAAAAATCGAAATTACGTATTTTGATTTTTTCTTTTTTAGATTTCGATCTCTTAGTTCAACTATTCGATGTTTACTTAAAGAGTTGATTCATGCTGGATGAGAATGCCAGCTTTGGAAGCTGTTGTCAGTGTAAATTCACTAAGGTTATCCTTCATGTGTATGGTGCCGGAGGCCGTGGGAGGTGGCACCATACAGAGCTTTGAGCTTGCATTTCGCCTTCTTTTTTTCTGGAATGAGAGCCGGTTCGTGTTAGTTCGTTAGATTCTCGGTTATCATCGGATCTGCTGACAGCGCCTTACGGCCACGGACGGTCAGCTTCCATAGAAAGCAAAAACTCTCTAGCTTCACGGAACGATTAGGTACTCGTATCAACGATACATAGTAACGACAAAAAGTTTAGTGTTACCTTGTGATCTCCGTAGCTAATTTCTTTGCTATTCAACCTATGTAGCTAAAATTAAAACGCTGCAAATTATTACACAAAGGTTTATTATATATGTATTAGACAGCTCTTCTACGTAGATCTCTGGTCCATAATTATTAAACGCCGCTTATAGTATATTTAGTATCGGAACTCGGAGCTTCGGACCTCACAAATGGGTTCAATCCATCACAGCAGCGGAATCTCACAATTTTACGCTTTTTAATATAGTTGATAAACATAACAATTTATTACCAAGTCATCTTTCCAACACATAAAAGTGTTACCTATACTGTATATTGATATCATTTAATTGGTCAAATTTGAAAAAATGTGCTGACAAAATCACTGAAAATGGCTAAGAATCGTTAAATTGATATTTTTTAGCATAAGATTGGTCAAATAAAGTTTATCAACTATGAAATAGAACATTCAACAATTTATGTACGAAATTATGCTAAAAACTTGAACTTCATTAAATTTTGTTTTAAAAAATCTATAAAATTGCAAAAAATAGCCTAAAATCCAAAATCTGTTTTTGAATAGAAGAGTATCATTTAGAATACCTTTTTTTCCATAAAATTAATAGCTAACATTTTCTTTTCACTCATAAATCTCCAATTTCTATGCAACTTGAAATATACACACAAAAAAAGCCACTTTTTCACCTATTTTAGGCTTATAGCACCCATGAGAGTGGAGCGATCGAGCTGGCGAGAAGTTAGGACCAACTAGACTCCGTGGAGTCTATGTGCGAAAGAACAGATTTTTTAAGTCAATTCTAAGGCCTCTTATGGCCCGGACGGCGAACGGCGGACGGACATTTCAAATTTGGATTCTACGCACCTTGAAACGTAAAGTGACAAAGTTTGAGGGGGGTTATAAAAATTTTTTGCTATACGATCACATAGGCTTATTATTGGAAATAATAAACCAAAAATGGAGATGAAAAACGTATTCTACGCTCATCACTCTTTAGCCTTTAGGTGCAACGTGTTTTTTATTACTAAAATGTTTTTGAACGAGTATAACCATTAAAGCTAGAAGATTTCTCACAAGTAATTTATTGCTTGAATGAAAGAATTATTTCAGTAAATTTTTGCTTTTCAGAAAATCTTACGTGTTATTTTTATAGCATACAGTTCAAATATAGGAAAACAGGATTTTTTATTTTATACGTGCATTTGCATTAATCATGTTGAGTATAGAGTGTCACATTGACCATCAGTAATGATGTGACCATAGGTACCTGTTTTAACTGAATAATTGAGATGATCTTCCGCGGCTTTATTTACTTGTTAATAGTGGTGTATGTACAGTGGCTTGAACACTGGTTTGTTGGTGTCTTCCATGTATGCTGTTTTGGTTGTTTGCTAGTTTTCGCATCAACTTATTGTAGAACTAAAGTTATTTATTAGACTTTAACTGTTGGCGTTCTATTTCGAAATTAGATTCGCCACCTGCATGACATAAGGTCTCCTTCAGTGATTGCCACTTCCAAACTCGAGCCCCAGAAAACCTTTTGGGAGAGAGTGAAGATGGGATTCATATTGTCAATGGCACTTTTTAAACCTCCCTACGTCCGTAGAGCAGCATACTACTTTGCAATACAGTGTGGAGCAATGGCTAGGTAAGTCGAGCTATCCACATAAATGCCTAAGATTTCGAATAGTACATCTTTTAAGAAGGTTGAGAAGGTTAAAAATGTAAATGATTATTTTTCAAAATCAAAGTACATAGATTTGCAAATATCTCGAAACCAATGGTTTGTGGGTTTATTATCTTCCAGTCTCCATGGAAGAAAAATATCGGACGCCTTCCCTGGAAAATCACTTTTTTTCTGCACTTGTAACTCATTTTTTCAAGATCTTCTCAGTGGAATTGTATATGTGAGACTGCACCGATCACAATTGCACATGTGTATTCATACTTTGCCGAGATTGGTCTCCGAGACAGCTCTCAGGGCCATGCCCACTTGCCATGACACTTACCTTTATGGATACTAAAACTCAGATTTTGAGAGAAAAAGCCTCCAGTCTATATTCGTTCTAAATGTAATTAGAAATAATAGAATAAAATAGAATAATTTTATTGTAAAAACCTAGAAGGTTTTATGTACCTAGAAGGTACATAAATACAAGATGAAAAAAATCGTCATAATACAGAAAAAACAATAAAAAAGTGTAAATGCAATGAAATGACTTAGTCAAACAAGACCAACAATAGATGGCACAGATGGCTATATCAAAACTTGATGGTAAAAAAATCTTGAACTGCATATAATTCAGCATCAAGGAGAATAGATTTTAGTTTTTAGACAAATAGCTTTTCAAGAAGCTCACGAACACTTTCAGGTAAACAATTATAGAGTCACACATCGGTCTGCAAAGGCACACATCGGACTTCAAAGAATTCGTCAGTCGGGTCACGGGAGGATGGTGATTATTTTGAAAGCGAGTCAAAAAGCTATGCTTGTCTGATCCACGAAGCGCTAATCCAGGATTTTTGTGAATGATCTTAATGTAGCTGAACACGTAACAGCTGGGAATGGTCAGGCACTGCAGTTTTTTAAAATAGCCCCTGCAACTTTCGTTGTATCCCATACCATATAAAATCCTAACAGCTGCTTTCTGTTGTTTGAAAATTTTCTCCCAATTAGAAGAGTTCCCCCACATGACAATCATATAATATGCGTGACTCATGAAAAGGAAAAAAAAGCCATACGAAGAACAGAACGAAGTGCGAAGTTAGCTGAAGCAAGTTTGGTGTATAAATGGTCTATATGATGGCTCCAGTTGAAGGCCCAGAAAGTTTACCGGACCCTCAAGACGGCCATTAAGACATAATTTCATATTCTGCATCTTTTCCTTATTGAGTCTGAGTCCATTTGCCCCGCACCACTCCTCAATAATGTTATTAGAAGAGCATAGACTATAATTCAAAGAAACTGAGTCGTCACCTGTCGCCATTACCGTCATATCATCGAACATGAAAATATCTTGTCCCTCAACATTATTGAATTGGAAAAGAAGATCATTTACTAATAGCAAAAACAAAGTTGGACCCAGAACCGAGCCCTGCTTTACACCATACGTACTTAATAGTTGTTGCCGTAGATAAGGACCCACCAAATACGACAGTCTGGCGCCATCCAACAAGAAAACACTCGAAAAAAGCCACTGCAGATTCAGAGAAGCCGTAGTGGGCAAGCTTCTTCAAAAGCAAGTTGTGCGGTACCAAGTTGAATGTGTAGTTAAGTCATAAAGCAAATGGCTGTCTGTTTTCTGGTTTCCAAACTCTCATACACTCGCAATAACAGGGAGAAAGCTGTGTCAACCGTACATCAATTGCGTCTCCGTGGAGCCCACATGTAGGGATCCTCCACCGAAAAGTCTCGATAGTATCGATTCGGCCTCTTAACACATCGATGCATTCAGATGCAGAGATAGGAGTTGTTTCAGAGCGCTCTGGAGACCTCCCTCAAAAGCATTTCCTACTGAGTGGTAAAGTACTGTGATTGTTTCCTGAATCAACGGTTGTGGCGTAGTCCAATGGATCTGATGAGCTGAAGGTCGTGGGTTTTTTTTTTTTTTTTTTTTTTTTTTTTTGCTTGTACAACTCTCGAAAATATACTTCTAAAACGTCATTCTGACCTGTATGTCCAACTAATCTGAATTTTCACTAAGGGATTGACTACTTGATGTTATGTATTTTTGAGATGCGAGCTTGCGAGCATCCAGACCACCAAACTATACACTTCATTTTGACCTACATGTCCACTAATCTGCATTTTTACTAAGGGATTGACTACTTGATGTTATGTATTTTTGAGATGCGAGCTTGCGAGCATCCAGACCACCAAACTATACACTTCATTCTGACCTACATGTCCAACTAATCTGCATTTTTACTAAGGGATTGACTACTTGATGTTATGTATTTTTGAGATGCGAGCTTGCGAGCATCCAGACCACCAAACTATACACTTCATTCTGATCTACATGTCCAACTAATCTGCATTTTTACTAAGGGATTGACTACTTGATGTTATATTGTTATGTATTTTTGACCACCAAACTATACACTTCATTCTGACCTCCATGTCCAACTAATCTGCATTTTTACTAAGGGATTGACTGGAACTTTTTCAATTTTGGCGCTCAGGTCAGTTGATTTCAAAATGAGCAAATCGATGTGTTGGGGGGCTGAATTGATACTATCGAGAATGGCTATTCGATGGCAGTAAATAAGAGTGGGGAATCCCTATATGTGAGCTCCATGGAGACTCAAGTACCGTACATCTTCCAGGGCGGAACCCAAACTGCTGGGGGGTGCAGTATATTCATTCCATTCAAGAAATTCCTTAATTGAGAGAGAACCGAGTGTTCGATGTTCTTTACGAAAATTGGAAGCTTGGTTATTGGGCGATAATCGTTATACTTTGTTTAATTGTGAACAACCGGCAGACTTCAAAATAATAAAGTAACTCAGGTAATACAGCACATACGGAGGGAAACGTGATCTTTTCCAACAAAAATCAAAATAATAATAATGAATGAGGTGATTTCATTTGAAGAAGTGATACAAATTTTTATAATCTGTTATTGGTGCTGGTGAGCTTTTTGAAAACTGCATTTCTCAACTAATCTAATGATGTGTAATATACGATTTGTGTCAATAAACTCATATTTCAAGTGGCCATATAATTAGATTAAGTAAGAGTATAAATCTTCGTGATGCACTGGCAGGTTAACCCTCCCAACTCCATTAACTGTAACTCGTTGTGATAATATCGATCAGTATCTTAAGATACCGTACTTTTGCTTCATACAATTTTTTTTTTTAATTAGTTTTTCTGTAACTATCAATCTGCTGATTAGTGCCTATAGTCTTACTGAGACAAATGTTTTTAAATTTTGTATAATTCGAGATTTCATTTTAATTTTATTTTATTATTATTATTACTTTTTTTTTTTGTTTCAGTTTGAATTCATTTCGACTTTGGTTGCCTCAGATGTTTGCAACTGCGGCATCTGTTGCATCAAATTCCACTTCCCCTGAGGGTGGACTTTGTGATTTACTTGTTGCATCTGGCGGTTCTACTTCGTTATGTGTAAGTATCATTAATCCTAATCGCCCGCTGAATTATCATGAATTAAATGGCTATTGAAGTAATAAAATTCCTAAAGATATATATCCTGAAGCTGAGTTGAGCAAAAAGTAGTTTACTTACTGAATAATCACGGGAAATGAACAATAACGTTTTACGATCCTGAATACAACTTTATTGTAAAATTACAACAGTAAGTGGAAATTAAAACGGGAGAACGGTTTGACTGAAAGAACATACGATACTCTAATGAATACACCTTTTTTCTTTGCCCGCAAGGCAGGTGGGAGCGCTTCAGTCGCAGTTCACTGGTTACGAAATATTACCTTTAGTATAATTACAATTGACTTAATTTAATTACACAATTTCGGGAGCACAGATCACTTTATCGATCAGGGATATTCGGGATTAAATTGGGAAATATTAGTTTTCATTGTTCCATTCAAATGTATTTAATAGGTGTAAAGCTTGATAAGATGCTACGCTGGTGCTGACTCGGGAATTCAATGAACTAGGTCTATGGAATGTCGATTTACTACTAGGCGGGAATTACGAATTTGGTTACGACCAAACACTTACCTACAAACTACAACTACAGTGTTTGAGAAGTAGTTGTAACTACAACTACTTTTGGTAGTTGGCAGTTTTCCATCCCAACTACTTTTCCTCAACTACAGTAGTAAGTGGTAGCCAGAATTCACTACTTCAACTACTGTAGTTGCCACTGCAATTAAAAATTAGGTGTAGTTATAGAGCCGTAACTACTGTGATATTGACAGTCGAGACGAGGTTGTGCTTCGGCTACGGCTGAAAAGCACTTGAACCGACAGCACTTAGGAGTTCTGAAGCGACTCATCTAATGATGTAACGGTCTATTTTCACGGATCCATGATTTTCTGCAAAGGTTGGCTGTTGATAGAACTTAAGTTTCGGCTTTGGCTGCAAAGCACTTGAACTGACAGCCTCTGGGACTACGTAAAATATAATATATTAATATAATAGAAAATAATAGCAGACTTACCAATAGCAACATAGTAGGTACCTATACCTGTATTTGATGGAAATTCATAAGAACGAAGAAGGGGCCGAGTAGATGTTGAAATGATTCCCCTATTCGGCTTTGTCTTGTAATTTCCTCATGGTATCCTATCATTGTGGGATGGAAGAAGTTCGGACCATTGGAGGAGTCTCGTTAATTTATCAGAAATGAACTAATTAACTCAGAAAGGAGCATCTTGGAAGAGAGCAGGGTTATCACTTACCAGATTGTGAAAAAGACAAACACTAGTGGTACTAACAGATCTTTCGGGAAATAGCTGAAGATTGATGGGCGCCTCTTCTGATAAGGCCTCGCTCGCTCAGCAAGACATTATTACCTGTTAAGGATGAGACCTTGGTATAACATTTCGTATCTTTCTGCACGAAAATGCATTCTACGAGAATGTGTATTTGACCTAATGTTCCTTCAATATTCACTAGCGCGGATGAAAATCCGGCAAAAAATCTTGGAGGAGGCTGAAGAAGCGTTCCTAGACGAGGGGGAGGCCGAAAACATTGAGGCTGATGAAGATGTTGAAGGGGACAGTGAATAGGAGAAGTCCCGGCGATGGCTCCTATATCGTTCTTGACGTCTTGAAGTATGATGATATTTCTCAGAACGATACTTCCAATGGCGACTCCTAACCCCGTCCGAGTTGTGAGACCTGGCCCTGTTAGAAATCGTCCACGTTGGTATTTCGTGGAATGATGACGGCAAAAAATACTGAACTTCATCGATTCTTGTATCATGAAAAGGAACCATACCTGTCTGGCGAACCAGTGGCGGAGCCTTGCTCGCGGGACGAACGGCGAAGACCAAGCTACCCGAAGTGGCAGTACCCACGCTGCGTTGCGGCTCCGCATTTGCAACTGAATTAGTCGCCAGAGGGATTTTCTCACTGATATTCGTGTTCGACATTTTGAAATAAACAAACACTGAATTTATGATTAAAAAATTCGCAAGGAAATGTAAAAACTTCGTAAAAATTTTGAAAACGTGAGAGCACTAGAAATCAGCAACACGGTGGACTGTACTATAACTTCCCATTGTAAACCCTATTTTTATTTTCTTTAGGAAGAATCAGCATTGTTCCCAAACATTAATATTATCATACGTTCACTTCACTCTTTAAGTTACTTTAAAGGCTTGTGTCTCTTATGTTTCAGAGGGAGGTTTCACCAGTTTCCTTTACTAACATGTTGATCATAAACAGCGGGCTCATGGTATCCCATCCTTTATTCATACTTTGTGTAAAACACTTTGGAAAGAAACTTCCCATTAGTAAGTTTTATTTTTATAATTTGAGTAGTATATGAATTACTCTAATTCATATATGTCATTCTACACATTGCTTGAGCCTAGCATTCAGAATATAGTAAATTGGTGACTTTCCTATACATTATACTGGAGTATCATTGGACTAGGACTCCGGTTCTTGTTTAATCCTGATGAGATCTGTTGATAGTGTGATACATTTGGATTTTTTTCTCCATTTTCTAGTTCTTACTACACTGATACCATCTCTCTTCGTATTTGCTGTTCCATTTGTTCCTGCATCATACGTGGTGTATGTGGTGACAGTATTTTTGTCATTACTTAATGTTTCGTTTTTCGCTCTCCTCGCCTCAGTAGTTGAGACTTTCCCTACTAAACTTAGGTAAGTCTTCTGTGTATTTTTTTAATAGAATTTATTATGAGGTAAAATTGAGAGTTGTACCTGTCAGCTAAGAGAAAAAAACGCTGCAAATTATTACACAAAGGTTTATTATTTATGTATTAGACAGCCCTTCTACGTAGATCTCTGGTCCATAATTATTAAACGCCGCTTATAGTATATTTGGTACCTATCGGAACTCGGAGCTTCGGACCTCACAAATGGGTTCAATCCATTACAGCAGCGGAATCTCACAATTTTACGCTTTTTAATATAGTTGATAAACAAAACAATTTATTACCAAGTCATCTTTCCAAACACATAAAAGTGTTACCTAAACTGTATGTTGATATCATCTAATTGGTCAAATTTCAAAAAATGTGCTGACAAAATCACTGAAAATGGCTAAGAATTGTTGAATTGATATTTTTTAGCATAAGATTGGTCAAATAAAGTTGATCAACTATGAAATAGAACATTCAACAATTTATGTACGAAATTATGCTAAAAACTTGAACTTCATTAAATTTTGTTTTAAAAAATCTATAAAATTGCAAAAAATAGCCTAAAATCCAAAATCTCTTTTTGAATAGAAGAGTATCATTTAGAATACTTTTTTTCCCATAAAATTAATAGCTAACATTTTCTTTTCACTCATAAATCTCCAATTTCTATACAACTTGAAATATACAAAAAAAAATACACTTTTTCACCTATTTTTGGCTCATAGCACCCATGAGAGTGGAGCGATCGAGCTGGCGAGAAGTTAGGACCAACTAGACCCCAAGTGGAGTCTATGTGCGAAAGAACAGATTTTTTAAGTCAATCTAAGGCCTTTTATGGCCCGGACGGCGAACGGAAATTTGGATTCTACGCACCTTGTAAGTGTGTGTAAAGACAAAGTTTGAGGGGGGGGGGGGGGGGGGGGGGGGGGGGTGTTATAAAATTTTTTTTGCTATACGATCACATAGGCTTATTATTGGAAATAATAAACCAATAGAGCACTTGAGTCAACAATGAAAGCTACAAGACGATCATCTTAACCTAAAATTTGTTGAATTTGTGTACAATAAATTTCGTGTAAAATTCCAACGTTGCCTTTTTTTGTAATGAAATACATATAAGTAAATTATCGTTTGCAGAGCCACAAGCGTTTCCATGACTCAGATGTTCGGACGAATTGGAGTGGTCTCCACTAATCTTTTTGTTGCCGTATTTGTGTTTGATCACTGCTCAGTGATCGTTTTCATCCTTGGGTCGATTCTGCTTGGTGAGTTATCCTTATTAAAATGCTGTGTTTACTTTAATCTACGGTTCTCGAAGTACAATTTACGTACTTTATCACGTTTATTTCCATTCTTGTTTACCAAATATTCATTTCAGTTTTAATAATAAGCTCAATATTGCTTTTCTATTGAGATGTGTTGGAAGAAGAACGCGCAATATTTTTCTTCACTAATATTTTCTAATAAGAAGTAGTGTTTCCTGTGATTTGAACTTGTTGATGAGCTGACATACCTTGAAAAAATTACAGATTCAAATGCTGAGACTTCTGTGATTTAAATCAGTGACTTAAATTATTGGTACTTGTTATTTTTTGAAAATTAAGCAAGTAAACATTTTCACATGTTTTCGGTAAAATTAACCGCGTGCGGGTGGGGCTCCAGGCTTTCAGCTCTTCCAGCGTGCCTCGCTGGGCTAGGGTGCTGGTCCAGCCTGCGACCCATTTGAGGATGGTTTCACGGGGGTAGTAGGTTTCACGCCCTTGTAGTCTCCCCTGTCCCTATCCAAGGGGGCGGTGGCTAGAAAGTAGGCCTTGCTGTCGTGTGTGTCCCCTTCAAGGTGGAGTTCCCCTGGCCTCAACCAGGGGGAACGTGCTAACTGGCCCTAAGGTCTATGCGATTTCCGATGACTGACTGGACCTATACTACATTATACTACTCTATGGGCGGAATTCGTAGACAAAGCCGGAGTGTCCTTGACTGTGAGCGTACACGGTCACCCTCCAGAAGCAATCATGTGATTTGCTTCACGCTCCTATTTTCTTGGCATTCTCATTGATTGCAATATCTTAACGAATGAAAATACCAACCACCGACTCATTCCTCTACTCAAGATGAATCGTAAAAACATATTCTACAAACTTGGTATCTAGAAATTGCATAAAATCGAAGAGCAACTAGCACTTTCATCTGTGTTGGTAATGGTAATTGTAACGGCCGAAAAATATTTGATACCTCGACAGGAGTTCGATCTCCTGTCGTTACAATTACGGAAAATTTCCTGAAGTTGCAACACTCCAACAATCAGAGCTATGAGGCCAGGGTGATCATACCTTTCGGACTGTGAGAGTTATTTTCCTGGAGCGTAACATTTCCCCGGAGTCAAATACCAGCCGTCTCGGCTGGTTTGAGGTCGAACGAATGACGAAGTGAAACTGCAGGCCGCTGGCTCAGCAGATGCTAGCTGGAACAAGTCAGCAGTCGAGTGAGGTCATTGTCACAGTGTGTTTTGACTCAGTGAGTGAGGAAGTGAAAGGTGCTAACGACAGGAAATGTGATGTTTGAAGTCTTTTAGCTCGAGAGGGATTTAATTAATTATTGTTTCGTATGATTTTGAGTCCTACCGACTGCGCCACTAACGGCCCAAAAATCGACCTACAGTCGATACCTCGACAGGAGTTCAAACTCGTGTCGTTACAACTACGGGAAATTTCCCGAAGTTGCAACACTTACACGATCATAGCTATTAAACCGGGGTGATCAAACATCTTCGACTGTGAGAGTTATTTTCCTAGAGCGTAACATAATCCACTTGATTTATTTTGGGCTCGGCTCCTTCAGGAAAGCCTAACCTAGTCCAAGACTATCTCTTTCCTGAATAGGAATAGACTGTGAATATTTTGTTGTTAAACGTAATAACATTGGAATGGGTTCTGTTGGTCTTGTAAGTAGGTACCTTGTCTTGCCTGCACTAATTCTAGAAAACTGGAACAACGTAATAGCCAGCACATCGAAACGTCTAGACATTTTGTCGATTAAATGAAGTGAAATATGAGGATTGACATTTTAAAAGGATTAGATAAGGAAAATAGGAAATAATAACGACTTTTACTACCTATGTAATTATTTACAGCGGAATTTATTTTTGTTTCAGTGATTGGAATTATAGCTATTATGCTACCAACCGGTCAATAGAAGAAAGGAAAAAGAAAACGACTCCAGTACAGCAAGGCTGAATAAAACATTGACTGTATCCATAAGTTCCTATTTAAGGAAGCCATGAAATACACATGCTGTTCCTTATTTTTAATATGTAGGTATAAATAATGTATATTATTAACTGTCTGAAAATCTCATACGGTGATTTACTCTTCCAAAGTAAAAGCACTCTATTACGTTTTTTAAAATAAAAATAAAAATTTAACTCTTGTTAAATACTACCCAAACCAATAACATCCTGTCTGATTAAGAGCTTATTTTCCAATATCATGTTTAGATTGTCTGCTCCTATGGAATTTATTTTTACAGTCTACACGCGTTTGAGATAGTGTATTCTTCTCCTCAGTAACGTTTTCCAATCAGATTGAAGATTGCATCACTCGTTTAGGTCCTACAAAGGCTGTTTCTTCAGAAATTTCAGAACCTTGTACATATATGGGTTTTGTGAGCTCACGTCAGTGGCAAAACTGAGTAGCCACTTAATTTTCGTCATTCCCTCTAAACGTGTATGCTGTTAACAACTTCACAAAGTATTTTCCTTTTCATTTAATCGTGCAGTAATAGAAAAGGCAGGAATAGTGAAGACGTTCGAGAAAAAGTTACTCTGATATTTCAAAGGTACGGGAAGGGGACATTCGGATACCTACAAAACCTTAAGGGATTAAATCGACTCAACACTGGAAAAAAAAAATTGAAAAAGTTTATTTGACCTTCAACAATCTTGAGTTCTTCTGATAGTTGTGTGGTTCTAACCCACTATGTGACAAAAGGAAAATTAACAATTTAGAGTTCTTTCACCTTCACACTCGGAATGTGGCTATGTTACAACAATGTGAACGTTGCGTTTTCCTGATTTCCCCTGTAACTTGGCTACCAAATTTGCTACATAGGTACCAATTTCTCCTGTAAATCATTAAGCCAAATTGTGAATGTACCCTAGGATTTACAGTATGAATTTGTAGAGTTCTCAGCACGATCTTTTTGAGCCATAACAGCATTTTATGGGTGGAGAGTGTGATAGTAGATTCAGTGGCGAAGCGTTGTATCTCAATATCTGGGTATTTTCAAAAAGCAGGACGTGTAAGAACCCATCTAGCAATGAGAGACACCAGCATGTTTTTTATTTATTTTTAAATGAAATCACAGAAATCAACCCCCCATCTAATGTGACGTCACATTTTGCAGAAACGTTGAAAAAACGCTGCAAATTATTTCACAAAGGTTTATTATTTTTTCAATTGAGTATGATCATAGTTTTAGTAGGCTAGCGTACGTCATAAGGCCCGTCCAGACTCTTCGGCGTGTCCTACTTCGAGTTGCCACAACCTATACTTCTATAATTATATACGCATGTTTGTATTTCTCGATTTGAGCTCCTATCTATTCAAATAGTTATTGCCTTAATAATATCATTATCTAAGTACGTACGAAAAGTCGAGATGATATGTTATTAAATATGCGTAGGAAAAGCTTTGGTATTAACACACAAATATGACCTTGAAAAAAACATATTCATGCCTCGAACGAACGCCGGCGCCGTACCCACCACAAGCTGCGGCGCCGGCGCCTCCTCTCACTCCAACTCCCTGCTCACCCCCCCCCCCCCCCCCTCCTCACCACCCACCGTGACCCCCTGCCAAGCGTGCCAGGCGTGAGCGCGTCGAAAAACACACTTTTTCGCCCGTTTTTGGCCCATAGCATCTATGCGAGTAAAGCGATCGGGATGGTTAAACGTTAGGACCAACTAGACCCCAAATGGAGTCTATGTGCGAAAGAACGGGTTTTTAAAGTCATTTCTTAGGCCTTTTATGGCCCGGACGGCGAACGGCGGACGGTC
The DNA here is from genome assembly GCA_030762985.1 of Adelphocoris suturalis. Taxonomy (NCBI): domain Eukaryota; kingdom Metazoa; phylum Arthropoda; class Insecta; order Hemiptera; family Miridae; genus Adelphocoris; species Adelphocoris suturalis. The sequence goes on along the minus strand of CM061041.1, from coordinate 20,692,007 downwards.
ATTTCAAATTTGGATTCTACGCACCTTGAAACGTAAAGTGACAAAGTTTGAGGGGGGGTTATAAAAATTTTTTGCTACACGATCACATAGGCTTATTATTGGAAATAATAAACCAAAATCAAAAAAGCAATTAGGTAACTCATCATTGAAAAGTGCGGATGGTGTGAAAATTCTCAGTATTTCTTGTTGCGCTTAAAAATAGTAAACACAAATTTGTCGCGCCAATGAAGGGGTAGCCCTAATTATTCAATTATAAGTCTAACAAAACTTAACCTGTGCTGACTTCCCAAATGTCATAAAAGTTACTAACATATGAGTGTAGCTCCCTTGGTGTTTATTCACAAGATTTGTGAAATCTGCCAGGTTAATATGACCATCCGTGGTCCTAATTGTTCTCTCACAACTGAAAAAAATAGGAGGAAAAGAAAGCTTATAACTCCGACCTGGACCGCCTGACAACCACAGATATTTCGTATAGTTTTTAAGAAAAAACCTAGTGCATCCTCCGTCACTTTCTTTAGCAGGAACAGCTAATGGCTGAAGCACAACAGAACGCTAGTAGGTACCTATTCGATCAAGAAAACTTCACTTTTTGGTTTATTATTTCCAATAATAAGCCTTTGTAATCGTATAGGAAAAACAAATATTTTCTCTCAAACTTTGTCACTTGACGTTTCAAGGTACCTACGTAGATTGCCAACTACAATGTCCGTCCGCCGTCCAGGCCATAAGAGGCCTTTAACATGATGGAAGAAATCCGCCCTTTCCCACATGGTCTCCACTAGGGGTCTATTTGGTCCTAGGATCTTGCCAGCCCGATCGCTTCGCACGCATCAATGCTATGGGCCAAAAACGGATTTTTCTCCTGATACTTAGGTTTTCTATTTCTATTGATTTTCACGTACAACCAATGCGTTGCTAACGAAGTGTAACTCCCTTAGTTTTCATAGCAGGAAAATCGTTCGCCACTTTTTGGAATGCTCTCATTTTATCACAACATCTCATGATCCCTAAGCCATTGTAGTGTCAAGGAAAGCTGATTTATTACGCTGTTATAAACTAATATTGCTAAGTAACCATAATGAACTAATAATGTGAAAAAGAAGGCACTAGGTACATGGTAGGTAAACTATTGAGTAGTAGGTTCTTGTAAGCAGTAGGTACTAGACTATTGGAATTATTGGGTTTTTCCTAATCAGCTGAGTGAGCTAAAATCTCTCCTGCTCATCCTGGGAAGTTGAGATTTGATAGGGAGACTCCCTGTAACATTAGAAGAAGATTGAAATGATTGGCTCTTTCCTAATAGTCTATAAACAGATTGAGGCATATCTTGATTCATTTTACCGGGTTTTTGTGTATACACACAGAATACGTTCGACCACCTTCAAAATTACTTGTGGCAGAGCATGGGAATAAAGGGAGTTCCAGATAAGATGGGGCTTACCCCATAAAGACTCAGTATCACTCTTCCATGCACAAGATGTCTCACATGGAGGATCAATCCTGGTCCATGTTTCTGATAATATTGAACGGAGATAAATTATTTTGCTACTTCGCTTTCTAGTCGCGATTGACGAACTACTCAATTCTACCATGAGAGAAAATCCAAGATGTGAATTATTATGGCACCTCAAGGAGCTTGAGTAAGCAGATGGGATAGTTCTGCTGTCACAGAGGAGGAAAGGTACAGCAATTATACCAACTTTGCTGTTGGCTGTCAGCAAATTGAGGAAGTAGATTCCTCGCTTATCTGAGTAGCAGATCCCTGTAGATGGTGGTTTCTGTATAGATATAGTGTCTGCGAGGAAGGTATGAGAAGTTGTTGGTACCCTCAAACCGTCTTTGGTGATCTGCATAGGCCTTTGGAAAAAATCGCTAGTTTTCAAATCTAATATAGAGTCTATTGTAGTGTATGGATTCGAACATGGCTTGGCTCCTTGAAAATTACCAATATGCCTTTGCCTTCAAAATTATCTCTACCCGGGGGATATTCCACTGGAAATGGTTTGGGAGGTGTAAATACCAAATTAATTTGTTCTATCACTATCAGGAAACATTTAGATGAAAATGATCCCGTGAGAATCAATGGAACTTTCATGTGGTGCGAAGCTCTGGGAGACAGTGGCCTTGACAGAGGACCGATGGTAAAAGCGTCTATATTTCAACCGACAATTCCTTGGAAACAAGTTAAATCAAAGACTGGATATAGAGATGATCTGTGGACTACAATGCACCCAAGGCTCAGTAAGTGCAATATAGTAAGTGCTCAATTCAAGGGTCTAGTAAGACTTCTTTGTACATCCTAATTTTTTGAACGACGATAGAAATAACCAAATCATTTCATCTATTTAATGAGGTGGTCTGAGGTCAAGAACATTGTATTCATGGAAGAATTGGCATCCATGTTTTTCTAGGTAGATATACGTTTTTAGAACTTTCTGAAGGGCTGCTTTTCATGCACACAGACATAATGTCAAACTGGTGTATGATTGTAAAACGTGTCAAGACGTTGCGTTTCATACCCACTTTAATTCTTGGGGTCTCTTCGGTTAAGAGTTTCATGCAAAATAGCTTATACAGTACGCATACTGTAGCCCCCTCATTGTAGGGATGATTCTGAACGTTACTCTGAGTTGGAATCATCGCAAGTGAATCTTCTGCTCAGATCAGAACTTTGTTTAATTCTCTTTCACGTGTTGTCAAGGAGAGTACGTTCAGTTATAAGGGTATTCAGGGGTCAGTTTCGAAAATCTAATTTATCGAAACGTGAGAGGTATGATGAGGCTTTGAAGAAAATCTATATTTATGTTGTACCCCTAGGGGCCTCTTCTTGAGGGAGAGTACCTGAAACTCTTTTCCAATGGAAACCCCGAGCAGTGAGTGAGATGTAGTACCTCTTGCTGCAATAATAAGCATATTTCGCTAAGGTGAAGATATGATCATCACTACTTTTCAATGATTCGACATCGAAACTTAACTTTCAGAGCCGAAGCGCAAGTGCCTTTGAGTGCCCTCAAGGTTTGATAATTCGATGTCGAAATTACTCTTGACCATGAATACCTCTCATGTGATGACCAAATGCTTCTGTTCTTCATTTCCAATAAAGGTCGCATCTATAAACGAAGTAAAGCAAAATCTTTGACCACAAGAGCACATCAGTAAAATATTTGAATCCATGGTATTTAGCTTCCTATGGGTGCCTTAATGACTGGTAGGGATGCCACCATGGTTCTTGCAGTTTATGCTTCTGTTCGAGTCCCAGGATGCTTGTTTTGTATCCAGAGATATGACAAGCATTCTGGCCTTTCTATATTTTACTATCCCTTAGACCCAGAGAATTTTTGATCTGGCGCAGTCAATTTTCTAATTTATGATTTACAGACATTTTCAAAAATGCAGATGTTGGGCCCAAAGCGTGTTGACTTGAGCCAGCCTATGCTAATCAGTCAGCATTCATGTTACCAACTTGAATCTCGTGACTGGCCCAGAATCCGTTTTATAGACATTTTATTGGTTCAAAGAATATATTTTTCAGGTACCTAGGTACTTCTTTGTTCCCTATACAGGTTTAGAGGTTGTGCTGGTGGTTTATACTAAACAATGATGGAAACTGTACCATATGTGCTGGTGGTTATGATGGTAGTTAACGGACCAATGATGAAGGCGAAACAAGTAGGTACTAGGACAAGATCTGGTGTATAGTTTGGTGGTCTGGATTCTCGTAAGCTCGCATCTCAAAAATAAATAAAAATATCCCAAATCAATCCTCTTAGTAAAATATAGATTAGTCGGACAAATATATCACAGTGATGAGAATGTTTTGGTGGTCTGGATGCTCACGAGCTCCCTTCTCAAAAATAAAGTAAAATTCTAAATCAGTCCTTTTAGTAAAGAATAAATCAGTAGTAAAATATAGTTTGTAAAACCTTTCCTTCATGTTATTAGTGTTGGTAATGTAACTAATTCTATACCTAAATACGATTCAATCACATTCAATTTCTTGGTTCACTTAGCAAATTACAAGCCAACAGTTGATCAAAAAAATATTGAAAGCGAATTTTTTTAAAGTAGCGTCACAAAAAACAAAAACCCAATAATTTCCTATTGTAAAAAGTTAGAAGTAATGAAGTATTATGCGCAATATAAGCACCGAACTTTCGTCTAACAAGCATTAGATCACATTTTCAGTGATTTTTACTTTATGGTGGCAATGAACAATACCAATGGACCTGAGTAATGAAGATGTTAGACCCACTGTTGCATTGAATAATTTTGGCAACTTGTACTAATGTTTGTAGTATTGGCTTCATGTAACTTCATTACTTGAAGCCAGTGTCAGATAGAAGCGCCAGTGCTCGTGGGACGGAAGTGCCAGTGCCTAGCGAGCAACCAGATCGCGAAACTGTGCACATCATGCTGATCTATTTGTCCTCACAAAAATCTCTATTTTACTAAAAGGATTGATTTAGGATATTTTGTTATTTTTTATATGCGAGCATCTAGACCACCGAACTGTACACTTCATTCTGATCTATTTCTTGATCTATTTCTCTTCATACCTGTTTCACTTCATTTGTCAACTTCAACTACCATCATAATCATCAGTGCTTTGGTTGCTTTTTGGTAGTGCTTCCATAATTATTTAGTTCAAAACACTGGCACTTAGTACTGGGAAGTATTTGAACAATATACCAGCGCTTTTGGATGGCAGCCCTTGAAGGAAGTTGAGGCACCAACGAGCTGCAACCATTCTGCAGAGAATAATTTTGCAGTGTTGCCAATTATATGGCCTAGCCCCAGCATTAAGCATTGCTAGGAATTCGTTCAAGGACCAACACCTGCACCATAAAAGATCTAACAGAAATATGGAAAGAGTTCAACAGATACAGAAGATCTAGAGTGTGTAGATCGCTATGATAAATATCATGTAGACTGGACCATATCACAACCTAGAGCATGAATGAGACAAATAATAATCTGGATCTTCACAGGACACTTGAGCTTCAACAAAAATCTGATTCTAATGGCTAAGGCACCCTCCCCACTATGCGAATGTGGTGGTGGTGAAGACTGAACACATTCTTTGCAACAACAACAGATAGTGAAGATTTAGGCAAGAGGTCCTGGGACATCATATAATCCTCAAGAGACATAGACTGGAAAAAGATTTGTTGAATTGAGGAACAAAGACGGAGTTATAGAGCGACTGTAGAAAGATCTTTTTCTATGGAAGCCCCTTGTAGTCCGTCAGTCAACAGTGTTGCAACGAGGAGGGTTGCCCAAAGCTTAAAAATTGTTGTTGGAGATCAGTGGGCTTTATGTATCAAATCAAGATGGAGACATAAAAGAGTTAGTTCTAAAACTAGGAGTTTTCTAATGGAAGGAATTTATCGGCTTGTGCTCTCTCGTCTTTGTTTCTTAAGTATCTCATGTTATTCATAATTATACGTGTTTTGTGATTCGACTTGTAAATTATTGAAAATGACAAACTAATATTTGTTGTGTACAAATTAATAGGTAAGGTGCCTAAGTAAATACCTAAGTACATTCTGTGAGATCCAGTTTGCTCATTTGTTATATATAACAAAGGCTCATAATCGGTCTACTGATTACACGTTCTTGTGGGTCCTGTTTACAATAAACTAAGCAAATACAGGTTTAGGCGATCACATCATCTTCCGTTTTATTAACGACCTTACAAAATATTGTTATTGTGCTCCTGGTCTCACATTCCGCGCTGCTCTGTTTTCATCCACACACCTCTTTCAGTTAGGCACTAAATGAAGGGAAAAGCTACGTTCATCGATAAATGTGTAGAAACAAGCCCCATCGAGTTAACAGGATTTCATTACTCTACAGATGCTAAATCCTCTGAAGATGGCAAGTGTTCCTCCCTAATTGTTTAATTCAGTCAAATAATAACAGTAATAATAATGTAGTTTTATATATATAACACTAACTTACTGTTTATCATTGTAAGGCATAAGACTAATAGTCTACCTATTATTTTTTGACAGATTATAAAGGCAGGCCCAGTATCGTGTCAGAAATATTTGAAAATGGTAAGTATATACGTTAGGTAGGTAGGTACTATAGTAGGTATTTGACCCTATAAGATTCTATGCTTTGGACAATACGATCATTTAGTGTTCTCCTGTTGCTATTATTATAAGTATGCACGAATAATTTACCTATAATTGATTGACAGGCAGCAGAGGCAGGCCCAGTATCGTCTCTGAAATTTCTGAAAATGGTATGTACTTAATTACTGTTGTAGTGTGTGTATATAAATATAAACAAAGCCCGACAGATCATTCTACAATATTCAAGGTCTTGCATTAGAGTGGATATTACAGATAAAAAAAAAGGTTCCAGCCATGCAACAGGATCCTACGATTGAATTTTCGTATATTGTCGTATTAATGTCAAATGTCAGAAAAAAATAGAGTGAAAAGAAATGGTCAACGGTCAATTTTATGGCAAAAAAGTGTTCTAAATATTAATCTGCTATTTAAATCAAAATTTTGGAGTTCTTGCATTTTTTGGCTTGCCTATGTTAATACAATTTAAATACATTTATCAGTATACTTTTGTGCATAAATGTTTTATGGTTTCAGTTCATAGATGATGAAATTTTTTAAAGTAATAATCCGCTTTAAAAAAAACTATAATTTTTATGATTTTTGGCCTTGTTTTGTCATTTTTATTGATTGTTTCTGCACATTTTTTGAAGTTATTGTGCTCAAAAAGTGCTGTCCATGGAACTCGTTCTTTCTTTCAGAAAGCTTGATTTTTTGGCGCAAGAAAAAATTTTTGTATCTATTAAAACTGCAAACAATTTAAAATCTTTTTTGAATCACAGAATATTATTTAGTAGTACGAGTTTTTTCTTGAGCCATAAAATTGGTAGTTCACCATTTCTATGCACTCAAAGAACTCAAATTTCAAAACAATGTAGGTAGAGAAAGAGATTATCGACCCACAATATGTCTGCTGTCAAGGGTCAAAAACGAATAAAAGTCCTTATCGCCGAGCTTTCGGTTTACATAAAACCATCTTCAGGGCTCAAGGATCTTCCACAGTGTCAAAATATAGGACAAGGTCATGGATTTAGAAGTCAATTGTCATATAACAAAAACAAGAAATGGTTGCAGCTGAGGGTGATAAGCGTTGGCACATGAACAGGACTAAAAAAACTAGAGGCTAAAATTGTAAAAAATTGAAAAAACACACTGCTGGCAAGCATACAGAACTAAACTCGTTTCAGCTGCAACCATTTCTTGTTTTTGTTATATGACAATTGACTTCTAAATCCATGACCGTGTCCTATATTTTGACACTGTGAAAGATCCTTGAGCCCTGAAGATGGTTTTATATAAACCGAAAGCTCGGCGATAAGGATTTTTATTCGTTTTTGACCCTTAGCCTGATAATTTGACAACAGACAATGTAGGTAGGTAACATACTCGTAATACAGCGAATGAGGTAAAGGAAATTCGATCGAAAATTTAGTGATTGCAGTGACTTCAAATTTTAAAACATGAAACTGTTCATCATAAGAATCCATTTGCGACATTCTAAAACAATTCCTGGATTTTATCCGTGTATATTTATGTCATTAGAATCGAAATTAAAAATAAATAAATAAACAAAATCCTTGGTCCTGAAGGCAAAATAGCAGAGAGCGTAGAATAGAGAGGACAATTTTCGACATGAAGGTCTCCATCAAAACTTTTCCTTCTTTTTCCAAAAAATCAAGTGCGTATCTACTAGAAAAGATCTGTACCAGCACTCTTTATGCACACTGATGTGAAAACTTATATATTAAAAACATTTACGAAATCTAATGGCTGTTAATACGGCCGTTCTATCCGGCAGATTTTTTTTTTTTTTTTTTTTATGAAAGAATTTTCAGATTTTTCTATTTTTTATTTATGCATAGATTTGTCATCAAGCATTGAAAATCAGATAACTCAAATTGTTATAGCTTCGTCCATTGATATCTCAGGTTTTAATTGAGATTGGTACATTGTTCGTTTTGGTCTAAAAACACTCAGTGAATCATGCCCTTTAATTTGGTTGAATTTCAACTTAATTGGTTGAGTTTGAAAGGATTTATGAGTGGAAAACCTTTTCTGTTACTGCCTAATGATTCTCTATAATAAAACTGGGTAGCGAGAATGATGATGATCAAAAACATCGCCCATTTTGGCTCAACAGAACCTTAACATAATGGTACTCAAATTCAAGAACTATATCTCCTGACCAACAGAAAAATGTTAGTTTTCCAAAATTTCAAACCATATTCGTTTAAATTGTGAAAGTGTGTCAAAAAACGTGGTTAGATCAAAAAACAAAGGGTGGCCCCCTTCGTTTTCGCGACCTTCTCCGCCCGCCTCCTACTCCCAAGGTGCGGCTGGTGCCCGTCA
>CM061041.1:20596078-20678578 GCA_030762985.1 Adelphocoris suturalis | reverse complement strand
CATCTTCCACTCCTCCGAACTGTACGTTTCCTACAAATTTTTAAATCCGTGGCGATATCTTGTCTGTTCAACCATATTAAGTTTCGAAAGCGTTTGAAAGTAGCCTATTTTTAAGAATTATTCAAGAATACATATGTCCAGACAGATATTTTGAAGGTACCTAGTGGTGGACTGCTTTCCCCTTCTGTTACTGGACGTATTTTCATTCAGCTGCCATTTTCGAACCAACAGACACCTCGACATTAGTTTGTACGAATATTATCGATCACTGTGGTGTGAAAACCACCCCCTCTTGTCAACAGCCCTTTTCAGGGCTACCAAAAAGAGGTAGACACGACACACAAATATTTATAAGACGTCGAGTTATAACTCCGTCAAACAAAATATTTCACCAGAGAGAAAATACGAAATTCTCTCTCAAAAGTGAAATATTAACTAATAACATACAAGGCGACCTCCCTAAACACTTACTGGGCGAGAGAGACGCGACAAGTATCTCGAACCAAGTCGCCTTGAATGAGAAAACTTAAACAGACAAGCAAACGTCCTCTAAAACTAACAAGGACAATTCAAACAAGCCTACTCGCCAATCAGAAACACTGATTACATGAGAGACAATAGGCGAACCAACCAGGAGGCGGCAAGCAACCACCTCTGGTCCAGCAGCCACCCCGGGGACCCCGTCTGAACAACGGACGCAGGGAAACCACCCGAGGACCCCGTCTAAACGACGGACGCAGGGAAGACAACTCAAGGCCGTCGTCTCCGCAACGGACGCTCGTAAGCCACCTCCGGGGACCCCGTCGCAGCGACGGACGTGGGGAAACCACCCCGGAGGACCAGCTCAGCTATCATACTCGCAGATACTGAGAAAACAATGTGCGAGCCAATGAGATTACACAGTCGAATTAACGAAATTAAGCGGACCAATCAGGAGGCGGCAGGAGGCGGCCACCTCCCTATAATTACCCCGCTCGGAGCCCTCCGAAATTCATTCCACTCTCCGCTCTCGACGACTACACTCTGAAGTACGAAGATTCTACACGCTCTACGCTGACGATCCTTCTGCTCCCGAGTTCATCTCAGAACGGCTTCCTACTGCTTTCTACAAGGCATACCTTCTCTCCACACAGATCTCGCATTGGCATCTACGAGTCCAGTGATTATTCATCCTGCTCATTGCCCAACGTAGTTCTTCTGTCAGGACGCCACCCGGTACATCTATTGATATTCTCATTAGATCGTACGCCCGCTGGGACGTTCCGAGACGTGTCGCCCGGGTTTCGTAGCACTAGGCTCGTCACCGACCGCTGTGGGCACGCCGATAAATTACTCAGCTCATACGCTCTAATTTATCGTCCAAGGAAGTCTTTTTCAAGACTACAAGGTAGGACCCTGACATCCGAGCAAAGGAAAGAAGCTCTGTCAAGCGAGTCCACCTTCCAAACCCTCTATTTCTATACGTAGAGGTATCGAAAACGAGTTAATAAACTCGGATATTTCGATGGAGCGCCGCCCGTCCTACTTCCTTATGCAAGGGGAGGCGGAACACGGCGCGGCCGGGCCTCTTAGCCCACGCAGCGCTCCCTACCCGCTGCTCGACTCGTCCGCTGTTCCTAGCAACGGCCCAAGGCTCGATCCTCGCGAAGAGATCGCCTTCTCACCTAACGTATTCATGAAGGAAACGTTAGATCAAACCTCACACACACAAAAGTTCGAGGATACCTTTCAGACCCGCTCTGAAGTCAATCATCATGATTCGACAAAGATTTCCGAATATCCACGATATTCTACACGAGGCTACCCGGTCGATCCGAGTGTCAAATACACTCCAAATGTGCTAAAAACAAAGGATACTTTTCAGTACCTCAACCAAGCCCAACATATTCCTCCTACAGATATAAATCTTAGGCCGGAATATTACATAACGGCTCAGCACCAAACCGATCGAACCCAGCACCCACTATGCGAGCCCAGTGCTCCACGCGGCTGCGACACGAACTACCCCTCAGTTCCTCCCGCCAAGCAAGCTGACCTTGGCGATTTCGCTCACATTCCTTACAGGAATACCTCAGGGACTAACCCGCATAACCAGAATATAAATGTCCCACTTGGTCTACCTACACCAAGTAAAACATATTTAAATCCACTACAATCACCATCATCTATTTCAAAAGCAATTTTCATTGCTACTACAACCCTGCACCATGGATCTTGAACTATGGTAAGTTTTGTTCTTATTTTGTACCTACTTACCTACCTATTTGATTATGAACTGAAGCAAACCACCATCATCACCATATTGAATTTTTCCTGTGTCGATTATTCTTTGTGATTATTTCGATGTTTCAAGCTTGTATTTTCGTTTGTTGCATTGTGTAAAGAGTTCAATACTTGAACAGAATATACATTTTCTCTTGTTCTATTGGTCTGTTACATGTAATGTAATTTGTCCATTTGGATTTCTGTTTTGAAGTAACGATGTTTGGAGAAGTGATTAATGGTGGTGTTGTCTTGGTTTTAATCCAATAAGTGGCTTCATGTCATAATCGAATAGGTACCTAGATAAACAATAAGAGCACTACTTATCATTTTTGAAGATTCAAAGTGCAGGGTTGTAGTAGCAATGAAAATTGATTTAGTTAAAATAACAAGAATAGGAGCCTGTCAGTGATTAGGTTGTTGGTCAAATGCCATCTAGCGGGATTGAGGAGAACTAGAGTCTTCCCCCAGGTAGCAGTTTCGCATTGCTCACTGATAGTATCGCTAGTAGTCGTGCCAAACTCTGTCCAAATTCTCCCCCTAATACTTTCTTCTCCGTTCCATTGCTCGGTGGTGCAGAGTAAGAGTGCTCAGCAAATGTTCCAAGAACCCAAGAAAATTTTAATTTCCTACCAATAGTGTGTAGATATTCACTCAGTACTCACATGAACTTTGCTGGAACAGTGTGGAAGCATTGAGAAGAAAATAAAACAAGTCTGTTTTTGGTATTTTGTGTCTAATTATTCTCCTACTGCAGACGGTTGCAGTACCAAATAGAGCTAGTGGTTTCACCCACGTTAGAGTTGAAAGAAAAGGTTGTAAGCTTTCTATTTCTAACCGAACTTCCCTGATTGTGGTCACACGAAGACTTTGTTGAGCCTATCATAGAAAAAATGGGGATTGGGAAAAGTGCGTGCAGCAAAATGAGGCAGAAGTATGAAATTTTACCAAATCTTTACAATGCATACACAGCGTGGGCCAAAATGACGTATTTTAAAGGTGTGGAAGATTTTCTATATGTACCTCTCTTGCTAATGCTACCTGTTTCGACTGAATGTAAGGCTACATGTCTTGTTAAGCATTCTGCTCCCAAAAGACTGATGAATGCCTTTAATTTAGTTTCTTACTTATTGCTATACACATACAAAGCGATATCCGAGTGAGTGATCCAGTGTTGCATCACCCATGTAAACAACTCCCAAAACGCAAATGCTAATAACCTAGGCAACACAGTGCATGCCATAATCCACGTCCCAATCTATACCACCTGATCTATACACAACTCAATGAACCATTGTAATCTCTATATCACATATTCGGATTCTGGATTCCAAATGTATATGGGTAATTTAAATTCAACAGAACATGGTATTCTCCGGCTTAGTATACCCGGTGCTTTTCTAAATGTCCAATTGTTATTCTTTTCCAGGATATGGGAGATTGAACTACCTTATGCTTTTGGTTGCTTTTCCAATGTCTCTCACGTCAAACATGGTGACAATATCGACGTCTATTGTTTTACCAGAAATCGGATGTGATCTTCACATCAATAACTTCGAAAAAGGAATTCTTAACGTGGCTTCTTTTATTGGTAAATAAATCATACTTTCCTATAATCAAATCATTTGGATAAAATTCCTACATTTAAACAATGTGTGTGTTTTCATTCTATATTTGCTTCTGTTTCCACGAATGACCTCTCTCACTGGAGGGCCAGAATTTTATTCAATGACTTCATTACCTGCCCCGTGTCCTCGTTTCAATGAATTCATTGTCCTATCCCCATGAGTTGAGAGGGATTTTCCTTATAGATGCGTGAAATTTAATTGAATTCTTTACAGTTATATAAATAACATCCATCTATCCAAATCGTCATCACTCTTCATGTTGCTGAAATTCTACGATCTGATCATAGGAATGTGGATTCTGACAATTGCTCCGCATATGGCTAATTTTGTATTGTATTTTTCAGGTATGATTATGGCAGCATTTTTATGGGGATCTTTGTCTGACTCCTTTGGTAGAAAGAAATTAATGGTTTATGGGTCTATCCTTAACGGCCTTGTTGAGATAGCTGCAAGTTTGGCGCCATCATTTTGGTTTATGGTGTTGATGAAGATCTTGAGTGGCATCCTGTAAGTGTTGATCAGCTCTGAAAATGTATTGATTTTTGGTAATATTGATGAGTAAATTAAAGTATTACACTATAGCATTAAGCCGCAGTTGAGTCGGAACAACAAGAAAACGTTTCGGGCGCATTTATGTCATAGTAAAGCTTTTTTACTTCAAGAACACTGAAAGAATCTTAAATTTTGAAAAAGTTGAAAATGAAATAGAGATTTATCTACGTGCAACAGTTGCTGGGGTCAAAGGACTTCTGTTATAATTAATCAAAGCGTTTTCTTCATCTACCTGTTCCTACATCTTGCTTTTCAATCTTACTATTGTAAAGATTCAGAAGCAATTACAGGGAAACCAAGTTTGTCCAATTGTGACTCCAGGTTGGGCTTTTCTGCTGCTCTATAAAGTGAGCTGAAAAACGAGCAGGGTACCTTGCTCCTACTTCTCGTCCTCCCAGAACTCCCTCCGCTGGTGGTGGTTGTTGGTGTGGAAGTCAAAGGAAAGGCAGTGCGTGTGGTATGTAAACATCCCACTCACGCAACTTCTGACTTCCAGTCATATTCTGACAGCAGTCCACCTTATTTTTTTTAGTCAAATTTCTCTATTTTTTACCCTGCAATTATTCTAACCAATGGGTTAATGTAGGTTTAATACATTGGTACTTACAGCGTTCTGTTGAATGAATTTTTAGCACCCACCATCTTCTTTTTCAACGTCTATTTTCAACTAGAGATGAATCATTGATGAAGATCAGGAAGCACAGAGCCGATGCTGCCTCTGCTTCCTACATTGGCCAAAGTCGAAACGGAACTGGGAACTATAGGAAGCTTGTAAACATTCGCTGCCCTTGTAGAAAGTAAATACGCAGCATTTACAACCAGGGTCAGTGGTAGTGGAAATGACTGAATGTAAACGGAGTTTTGTGCCTCCTACGGTATGAAATAATGGTGGATAGCGTGGACTCACTTCATTCAACATTTAGTTTTTGGAGATGGGTATTTCTATGGCTTCTCATGGGTACTCGTTTATGGTTTTAGAGCTCTTTAATAAGGACTTTCTTTGGGTGGTAGATTTAATTAATCCAAGATTTCTTCTGTATGTCTCGCATGACCTAATTGCTATGATTATGTTTATTATTCTTAAGCATAACTCATTTCCTTTTTACAACACTAATTCTTCTTTCATCACCGTATTTAAGGTGTGATGTAATAAGGATATAGTCGGTCCAAAGTTCTAATGTCTAATCCTTCTGTGTGTCCACTGCATGATAGCGTGTAGGATTATTGTGAGTTTTTACATAAGATGGAGGCATTTACGTTATTTTTGTTTATTATTTTTTAACGTGCTGCAAGGATAATACAGAGGTTTCACAATCTTCAATTTTTGAGACGATTTTGATTCAGCATGTTCGACAGTCCAAAAAACGATGAATTTTTACCTTTATTATGAACAAGTCATTCATAGTTTCTGACTAGCCCGCTGATATCCATGGTGTATGGTCAAACTAAAAAAAGTTTATACAGGTATTAAGTTATCCACTAAATGATTTCGTTTTCATTTCATTGGTTAGCTTGGACAAACTTAAAATCCATCAAATACAGAAGTATTACTACTTACTGGTCTTTTCAGAAATTGTGGGCCAACCTCAATATTTGCTACGTACCTATCAGAAGTATTTCCTAAGGACAGAAGAGATTTTGCAGTGATGACAGTTGGTGCTTTTGCATCCATAGGAGTGATTCTTCAACCTGGTGAATAAGTAACCAATTAATTTCCATTCTATGGTATATAAAAAAATATTCTGAATCTTGACCTATTCCGGGATTTTTTAGTACCTACAGGTGCTAAAATGTCTAAAATCAAATCTAATTTCAACATTGCATAAAATAAGCATTGAACAAACACACCTACAACGACCGATTAGAGTAGATAAATTGGAATAATAAGAAAGCAATACAATCTTCTTCCACATGGTTTTGTATTTTTCTATCTTGAACATTGGCCTAACAGACACAAATGACTTTTTTTAGATTAATAATGTAGGTCAATGTGATGAATGGTCAAAACCTTCAAATCTATCCTGCTCATTGCCACCATCTTGGAAGCGATCGCAGTGCTGCTAATGGTAATTGAAAACACTAATCGTCGCCAATGTTCACACTCCATCTCCTGCAAGGTGCACGATGATTCTAAAGTCACTGAGCTGTGCATAACCTCAATTTATTACTAAGAGCAAACGATGGTCTTTAGAGTCCCCCAAAATTGAAGTACTTATCCTTTCTTGGTCTACGTTGATAGTGTGAGACGCCTCCTCAGGCGCCGACATGGGGAAAACGCAAGAGGGTTGTGAGGTCTTCAGAGACGGACCCCCTTGAACGGGTGGGGGAGGCCCTCGGGCAATTCCGCCTGAAGCGACGGCACCCTCCACCCCTCCCCGAGGCCGGCCGGTGTTGGCCGAGCGCCCCGGTGAGGTGGGGGGTGAAGCTATGTAAATCACGACGCCACCCCCTCCAGGTTTGTCCGAATCCGAGTTGGAAGCTGCTACCCCTAGCCAAGTTTTTCGTTTCCTGGCCTAGTATTTACGCCACCCACTGTGTTCCCTGTGAGCGGTTACTCCCTCGCGAACAACTACTGTGTTTCCGCCGCTCCTCCACCAGTTCCGCGAAAGCAGAAGAGTGAGTGTTCCCCCTATTAATAGACAGAGACTGACAAGTGTTCCCTCCCCTATTCGTGAACAATCACTGTTCCCTCCGCTCCTCCACCAGTTCCGCGAAAGCAGAAGAGCGAGTGTTCCCCCAATAAGAGACAGAGACTAATAAGTGTTCCCTCCCCATTTGCGATCTCAAGCAACTGGAATTCTACGAACTGGTAACATTATCTATTGCTTTGTATCTGTTAAATGTTCCTTGTTGTCCAATCTGTAGGACTGGAAGTTCACCTTGTTGGAAGCTTCCCATTTTCATCACCTTAAAGTTCACTTCTGTACAATTATTTTCGTATAATTCATCAATAACGTTCTGAACTAGAATTTGAATAAATCTTTAAGTCTTTTAATAAATCTTGTGTTCTATGTCTGTGTATTTTAGTCATATCCCGTGATTCCCTACACTGGTAAAATTCATCTAGATTTTCTCATGATCAATACTTATCATTATTTATCAGATTAAACATTTTCTTTAGTCCAAGCCAAATCGTCCGTTCTAATAAATTAGGATCAGGTACTTCAAGAAGGTACCAAAGGAACCTGCTTGAAGTGGAGTTGATCCAAAAACTCTTTAGTGTATTTGTAAGCACTTTCGATCGTAGAGAAGCTTCACTTCTCCAATAATCCGGCCCACCGCTTAGCAACACCCTACCAACGATCGACCCCTCTCAATTAATTGAGGGGAAGGTTACAATAGCTTCTGTCACCAGGCTGATCATTACACACTTCCTACCTCCGCCTCATTTTTCAAGTTCCAATCAGTATCAGTTTATTAGAGCTAGTTTAGTCAGTTCAAACATAGTTATCTTCAACCTACAACATCAATGTTCAGCTAAGGTGATTCAATTCTCGTGGGCATTTATTTTATGTTTCAAGTAGGTACCTCCCCAAATTCACACTGTTTGTACTCACCTTCAATTAATATCATGTCAACAAATGTTAATTTTGTCCATTTCAGGCTTAGGGCTACTATTTATGTGGTACTTCCCTCTTGATCCTCCATGGACACTGTTTCCTGGCTACCAACTGACGTCTTGGAGATTGTACATGTTAGCTTCCTCAGTTCCCTCGTTTTTGAGTGGCATTGGATGTATTTTCTTTCCCGAAAGTCCCAAATTTCTTTTGGAAAAGGGGAGAAAAGAAGATGCCA
This sequence comes from Adelphocoris suturalis, assembly GCA_030762985.1. Lineage (NCBI taxonomy): Eukaryota > Metazoa > Arthropoda > Insecta > Hemiptera > Miridae > Adelphocoris > Adelphocoris suturalis. The sequence goes on along the minus strand of CM061041.1, from coordinate 20,670,341 downwards.
TGAGAGTGCTGCAGCACATATACTCCATCAATACGGGAAAACCTGACAGTTCTTATGGTGTAAGTGAGTCCACGAAATATTACTGTTTGCTAATTTGGAGACTGGCTGGCGTGCATTATGTGGACATGAAAATACAAACAGACAATACACACTGTAATAAATAAATTGATTCACTTGAACTAGCAATTATGTGTTGTAGTTTTTCGAAATATATTGCATTGTTATGATCAAATACCTACTGGAAGTGGCTTCAAATTTACCAACAAAATGGTTCCTGCAAAGCAAGATGATTTTCACCCAGCGGACCCTTGTCCAATTTTCAATTTTATATTCAACTAGCGGGTTACCCGTGCGTTGCACGGACCCACGTGTACGGTTTGTCAGTTTCAATTTCAATCGTCTCTTAATGCCCCTTAGAGTCACCCCATCAAATTTCAACATCCTAGGGTGAACAGGAGAGAATTTACCTCACTCAGCTGATCAAAATCGTCAAAACCACGTACGCACCAAGAAAGGCCCCAAACTGCATGTTGGCAACCATACAAAAATTTCGGGAGCCAAACAAATTGGTTTTCCGTCCTGCTCTTCGCACGAAATATCGAATTCCCGTCCATCACCTATCCAATAATACATTCCATGCTTCACTCGGAACACCCGTACAACAACCCGTCAAGGCTTCTCCACTTGTCATCAAATTTCAAGTTAACAAACTGCCATAATTACAAAATTTCGGGAACTGAACAAATCGGTTACGAACGGTACTGCCGTTTATGAAGTAGAAGGATGTTTTGGAGGTTCAGACCTAGCCAATGTTGAGCGCCTAAACTCTCTGATCATTTTAAGACGGCTCTTTTCAGAATCGGTCCAGCCGTTCAGCCATCTATTGGGAACATACAAACATAGATAGATAGAAACAAACTTCGAATTTTATATATGAAGATTATAATAAGTTATGTGGATAACATATTTTTCATGTAGATGATCAATTGATAGGACAAACGATCACCAGGTTAAATCATTGGCAAACGGATACATAGGTATATCCATACTTACATTTGAGGACTATCTATGGATAGGTAATACTGTCTACCTAAAAAAAATAGTATGTAGAGTGTGGAGCATGGAGGGTTTATCTTCCTCCAACGATAACTCTAAGTAACTCCATCTCTCCCACCTTTTCATTGATACATTACATGACCAAATGAAACGGATTGTTTTTGTGAATTCCCGTTGATAAGTTATGAACAACTTAATATGACACATGAACAAATAACTTTTTATGAGACATGAGTTTCCTAACCTTTACCACCCCTAATCTCTCTGGAAACAAGGCTGGTCAAAAAACTAGCTTAAGAGGTGAGTGGATTCCTTTACGTGTGTATGCATGTCTCAACAGTTGAGTTCCTTTTCCTGTGATGGCCATCCATAAAATGTAGGTATTTGCGGATACATCTTGGATCTGTAATCATATAACCAAGGTAAACGTATCCTGTTTGAACATGTCCCTAATTATCGTGCCAAACCTAAATCAGTTTCTTGATTTGATTGTTTCTTTACGATGTATCTCATCGGATCACAAAACTATTTCATTTCGATGTCTAGAAATGAACTGGGGCCAGTGCTATTGGATAAGATCCTTCCTGTCCCCTGCTGAGGGTGCGGTTGGAAAGTTTAGATTGTAGTTACCTACTTGTTAAACGTGATCACGTTTTATAAAAAACCTATAGAAAAATCCATTCGTTTGTTAAATACCGACTACAGCTTGAGAATGTTTATCATTAAATTTAAATCATGTAGAAAGCTCTGGTCGATCTAAAGTTAATATTTTGTGCTTATCCCAAGTCTAACTTGGACTGGGACCTGCTCTTTTAATCCGAGTCATCACACCAACTTTTTGAGTCTATTCTCACCAACTTTTTATCATCAAATCAGCTTATATAAAAAGTTCAGAATAGCGTAGTTTATGACCGAATGGAAGGAAGAATGTATTATTGCTCCACTCAACGTTTTAGCGTTAGATAATGCATAATAATATAATATCTTGCGATACTGATGACTTTACTCATAATTTTCAATGAAACTCTTGCGATAGAAAGTTCCATTGAGAATGATGAGTAAATTGCTTTAAGGTTTGCTCTGGTGGCTCCTCATTAGTTAGTCCTGATGGAAATTGATTATGTTCTATCTATATATGTCTATATGTTAATCCTTCTTTATCTGACGGTATAAGGAGGTCGGTATGTCTTGCAAGACATGTGTCGTGTACCACCACAGCATGCTGCAAGACATCACAAGTACAATACTGGGGGGCCTTTGATTCCCTTTCTCAGATAGAGAATTTGATATAAACTATTTAGCTCAGTCGAGATGAATTCCTCTATTTAAATTAATTTAAAAGTGGATAAATTAATGTCGTATTGATTACTTGATCAAATGTTTGTAGGTTCAAAAGCTTCGCGAAATCAGAACCCCGTCGATCATCGCTTCATCCAGACTTCTCACTACCTTCACGGAACGATTGAAATCAGGGCTTTTGCTGTCACTCTATATTTTTAGGAAACCCTACATTGGCCATGCCATTTACTACTTCATAATCCAGTTTGGTGTGATGGCGGGGTAAGTTTTTATCTTATTTTGTATGGAAGAATAAGTTCATCTTATAAGTGCAGTTTACTTGGGAAAATAGAATGATGGAAGAAGTACTAGATTACAAACTCTTTTGTAGGAATAATGATCCTTATTTATACCTATTGTCATTTGAAAAATATTTGCCGTGAAGCTTCAAAATTCGTTCTCCGTCCTCGACATTTAGGTATCAACTTCCACAGGTGCCATTGCTGTTTTTCTGTTTATAATCATATTCATTATTTTAACGATATGTTAAAGGTTACCCAGATCCCCTTTCATTTCATTACCTGAATTGGGGCTATTGATAATAATTTTTGCCCACATAAAGAGTAAGTTTAATGAAAATAACATATAACATTTGGCGCAAATCATCTTTCATACCCTCTCAAACTACTAACGGCTTATTAAGAAGGGGCTGTAAGAGTGGAAAGGTTATTTGTAATGTTGGACAGTGTAATTAAATAACAATATTTCACGAAACCATAGCAACTAGTTTTGGAGATTTTCTTCATTACTAGAGGTATTCGTGATCCAATCCGAAAACCGAATTTATCGAAAAGTGATTCTGTCAAGAGGCTCCCTCGTCGAAACATCAAAATGTGAAGTCCTTGTTGACAGCCAAATCAGTGCAGGTTATAAATGATGAAAAATGAAATTATTTTTAAAACTAACGTAAAATAACTGTCTTAAGCCAGCAATTCACAGTCCAATTTGTGATCTGATTCTTCTTCAGATGTAGGATCCAATGTAGAAGCGAAAATGTGCTTGATGGACTACACGTTGAGTTTTTGAATGAATCAGAGCCCTAGATCATCCCACTAGAGGATCACTTGACGTTCAGGAGCTAGCTTGCCCCCCCCCCTCCCCCCCCACATTGGCGCCTGGACACTGTTTTTTTCGAACAGATTTCATATGTTCAGTTCCCTGGCTGGAGCGGTTCCGAAGAACAGTCCCCTCATTTCAGTTTGTCCCCCCACTCTACCCGCTTCTTGACAATTGATTATAGAACCCGAGGAAAACGTTCTTTTCTCCTTTTTCAATGTTTGGATAGATAATAGGTCCCAGCTCGGTTTTCATGCACCCGAGATGATAATAATCGTATACCAACCTACCTAATGTCTTATTTTACAAAAAAGGTGAATCAATTCAATTCAATGATTCATTTCTCGTTAGAAGGCCTTGAAGATGATTTCTGAACATGTAAGTACTGATTCCCGGTCATTCTAGAAGGAAAGTGCGAGTTTATTTTTCTAGTAGGTACCTTGCATCTTCAGTTTCCGCTTCCTGTCACATTCGGGTATTTGGGGTATGTAATGTCCATCGCGATTACAGCGGTAATAATTTATCTCATACCCATCCAATTTTTCCTGGAATTAAATACGAACTTGACCGGCAACTTAACTTAACCGCACGTTTCGAACCGCACAGGGTCTCGAACTGAAAAGTACGATTCTCCTTCGTCACCCCGATTGAATTTTTTCTAACAAATGTCTCTCGAATTTTTTATCATCAGCGTACTCGCAAGTACAGGCGCCGCACATAATCTTTTTTGGTGGAGGAACCGACCGGTTGATGCCATGCACCGTGCGTAGGAAATTCGGCCGGTTAGAAAAACTCTTGTCACACACATCACATACAATTGAAGGAACCTCCATCCGTACTTAGGTAATAAATATAAAACCTAATTAAGCTAAACAGAACTATACTAAACTGACAAACAAGAACTAAAACCGGTCGGGTTGCGAGGTTTGCGATTGTGAAAAAGAACAGCTCCCGAAGAACTAGTTTGAAGCCGTTCCGGTCAGGGAACTGAAACCTATGGGAGCCGTTCGGAAACAACTGTGACCAGGCGCCTATGGTGGGGGGACAAGCTAGCTCAGGAACGTCAAGTTAGAGGATGCAACTTCTTACTACTGCTCCAGAACGTAAATGGAGACATCGGCCGATTCACTGTCAGTTCAAAGGTTGATTTCGTCTTATACACATCGCGTTACTTCACTGTTTTTCACAAGAACGCTTTTTTGTTTAAAAAAAAGGGCCTCTGAAGGTCTTTCAGAGTGTATCTGTGATCGCATACTCATTCACGCATTACGGTATCTTGTTTGGAGATGAATGGAACAACTTTCCTCAACAAGAAATTGATAGTAGAGTTGCCTATTCTGAGCATAAGTGATTCTGAGCTTTATTGATTAGGATGATTTGCTAAGCTGCCGATAGGGTCATTGCTACTTTTCGATGATTCCACATCGAAACTTGACTTTCAAATTCAAATTATTTATTTGAGCACATAGATTATTTACAGAGATATAGAGAGAAATTAAATAGAGAGCTTATTTAATTACACTTTCAAAGGCTTCAGCCCATGGTAAATCAAATCGCCGTAAAAGATTTTGTGCGCTGGAACTTATCAGATGAATGGAACAACTTTCCCCAACAAGAAATTGATAGTAGAGTTGTCTATTCTGAGCATAAGTGGCTGGCTTTATTGATAAGGATGATTTGCTAAGCTACCGATAAGGTCGTTGCTACTTTTCGATGATTCCACATTGAAACTTGACTTTCAAATTCAAATTATTCATTTGAGCACATAGGACATTATTTAATTACACTTTCAAAGGCTTCAGCCCATGGTAAATCAAATAGTCGTAAAAGATTTTGTGCGCTGGAACTTATCAGAATCTAGATCACTACTAACTTATTTTTTGTAACTGGAAATGAATTAGGTACATACATTATTATGTCAATTAATATATTTTTGTTTAATTCGAGGTCTAATGGAATCAGAATGTGGTTACCACAGATGTTCACGATTGCTGAAAACGCGAACTCTGCCAACTCTACATTTAATAACGCTGGAATCTGTGAAATTCTTTCATCAACTAGTAGTTCTACTTCATTAGAATGTGTGAGTACTATCAACGTGCGGTTTTCAACATTAAATAATAATCGTTCACGTTAATTTTAAAGTGATAATAGTTTGATGTTGATCGAGTTGGCATTGATTTCAATGGGTTTTATTTTCAGGGTGTGACTTCTCCAGTATCATACACGAACATGTTGATCGTAAACAGTGGGCTCCTCGTAACTTACCCACTGTTTTTTGTGTGTGTCAGTCGTTTTGGAAAGAAAATGCCCATAGGTGAGCATGATAAAGTGTTAACATCTTAATTTGAAATATAAATTAACATTTTTTCTGAATTAGCTACCACCTTGACATTCATGTCGAAAAACGCCAGTTACATCCAAAAGTTTACCATTTTTCTGTTTGAATAAATAATAACCTTTTTGCAGAGATCTTCCCTATCCAATATATCGATAGTAATCAATCTATGATAATCGCATTCACACCACACTTATGTTTTAGTTGAAGAAGGCACTTGGATTTAATCAGCATAGTCTGTATCCGTGAATGAAATACGTCTGATTTTCAATATGCTCCTGGTTGAAAATTGTTTTTCGATTCAAAGTCGTGTTACCGATATTTTATCTTTTAACTGTCAAACGCGAACATTTAGTCGTAACATGCTCCTGATCCGTTTCATTAAAAAATATTTTATCAAATTTTCAACGATAAGAAAAAAGACCCTTCCAATAGTTTTTCGAAATACAGATTTTTAATTTTGTAACTGGAGGAACTGCTGTAAGGAGCCAATAATAATTGAGCCTTCATCGACTGAGCCTGGCTTAAGAAGAGACTGTGGAGTTTGGGAGCCTCAACGAGTTGTTTAATGTACGTATCGTAGATACTGACGCATCTTCTCACGACCTCCGCTCTGTCAGGACAGTTCTCATTGCATCAGAAGCAGAAAAAAATACCTCCAGGCATGCGAATAGAGACACTGTTCACATTGGTGTGTTCGGTGGATGCTGTAATGGCTCCACAGATCAGTTATATCCTGAAAGTATGCCGTGAGACACTAACCGAAAAATGGAGAAAGCCACTGGTGACTGTGTAAGATTGGCTAAGGACCAGAGTTTCTTTTTCAATAATCCGAGCTACCTCCATTCTCATATGAAGGACAAGAAAGAAGTGGAGGAGTAGTGAAGAGCTGCTGGGTTTTGTGGAGGGGGTTGCAGCTCTTTGTGTGGGACTCTGAGCGGCTCGCCCACTCTCTGACAAATACAGCTATCACATCAAACACAAACACCACAGCACCTGACACAGGTCATCTCATCCTCATGGCTACAACAGACTGTGACTACAATGACTATGAATTAACTATTTTCTAGAAAAAAAAAATCCAGAGCCATTGTCTTTTTATGTATTATGCTAGGGTCGAATATCATGAACTTTGTTAGACACTTTGGAAGTAGTCTCAGAGGCAATAACGGGATTGATTGTTTTTGTTCTTCTTCAATGATACCTAAAATTGAATTAAAATGAATGAAATAGTGGGAAGGTAATCAACAAAAAAGGATCAGTCCTCAGGTTGTTTGTTGGTTCTTTTCAAAATACGTTCATTTCGAAAAATTGACGAAATAAATTGGTCTGTACCTACACTGCTGTCGTATGTTTCACCACCGTGCGCTTCTACTTCCATTCTGTCAAACTACTGCAAGTAGTACCTACTAGAAATTCACCAAAATTTGACTCAAAAATCACTTATCTGCTAAGAAAGTTCCTGGAATGTCAGCATAAATTTTCAGCAACCAGAACGGTTGAAATTTTCAAAAACTGGACCTTTAAACATTTCCGTAAAAGACTAGTATTTTTTGTTGTATTTTGGTAGGGTGCACCACAATAAGCGAACGAGCGTTTTACACCCGACGAATGCTTAAGGATTGAAATTTATAGATGTATACGTATTTATTTATTGTCAAATGACTGTGGGTTATTAATTATAATGGATGATTATTTTCACTTTGTGTTATTGATGATAAATGGATAATGATTGGCTTTTGAATAAAATACGTAGGAATCTATTTCATTTTTGGAACCTACGCTTCTCGAAACAAAAATCCGTCAAATAATGAGCTGCTGATGGTTATTAATTTTTTTAAATTATCATTATTATTGTAAATAGTAAACCAAAACAGCGTGTCTGTGAACTTGGAAAGTCGGTTGAAGGCTCGAAAATTAGGAGCAGTTTGGGGATGGGAACTATTAGAAGTGAGAACTCGATTGTTCAATAAATTTACATTTATATTTGGTAGGTAATTTGATTTGTGATGGTTTTCATTACTATTTGTTTTCAGTGAATACGCTTTTTTATATTTTACAGTGTCTACTACGTTGATCCCTGCTTTCTTCACTTTTGCCATACCCTTGGTTCCTTCGCCCTACGTAGTATACGTTGCTGGAGTTTTTTTGTCGATAACTGGTGTTTCCTTCTATGCTCTCTTGACATCAGTTGTTACTACCTTTCCGACCAGAGTGAGGTAAATAGTCAATTTTACACTACAGAACTACCTACCACCAATAATTTTGAAGTTTTTCCTTCAACATGTGACTTAATACTTGTAACGACTTGTTAGCATAGTGGATTGTGCGGGTCAGATCCCATTGTTCTCTATGTCATTATTGGTGGAGCTATTTTGACGTGTGAACAAAAGTGAAATCCTCGTAACAATCTTAACTGCTACAGTTTTCATCTGATTCAGATGAAATTCTTTAGAATTATGGTGGTTGATCCTAGATAAGGCTGGTTGGGGTTAATATCCCCGTAGTCCCCAGCCAAATTTTGTGGGTCAATCGGGTCAAAAACTCACTCCCATCATCCTCCCGACTCGGAATACGAAACATTATCCCCCGGTAGGTCATCGACAGGGAAATAAACTCGGGCTCATTTGGCCCGAGCAAAATGCGGGTGTGACGCTATCTGCACCAAATCTCCATTTCAGCAAGCCTCGAGAAGGCTTCCCCGCACTCGCCGCGTGACAGACGAACCTCCCGCCCAGATGGGTGCAAGGAAAATCACCTTTTCCGGTGCGATGTGCGAAAAAAAAAGTTCCAGTCATGCAGCATGATAGTATGAGAGAATTTTAGTTAATTATCTATCTTATTATAATATGTAAAATTGTATTGAAGTTTGAGCAACGTCAGTAGAAAACCAATTTGATGGCAAAAAACTCGTGCTAAGTACCTAATTAAAATTCAGTGATTCAAAAAAGATTTAGTATTTTTAGATTTTTTGCAGTTTTTATAGATTTTTTAGCAAATATTAATGAAATTTAAGTACGTTTTTCAGCATAATTTTGTGCTAAAAATGTTCAATGTCCTAGGTAGTTGATGATAATTTTGTTTTGACTGAAACACTGCTAAAAGTAATAAATCTATTTTTTTTTTGCGGTTTTTAGCCAATTTTAGTGATTTTTTTAGTAAATTTTTCAAATTTAATGTGCTCAAAAATTGTTGGCCAATGAACGCATCCTCTCATTTGGAAAGCTTGATTTTTTTGGAGCATGAACGGGATTTTTATCTCAATATATTTTAATAATGTAGGTATATATATATATATATATATATATATATATATATATATATATATATATATATATATATATATATATATATATATATATATATATATATATATAGCATTTCCAAATCTAATTCAACATTTTCCAAACCAAATTCAACATTTTACAAAACAAATTCAACATTTTACAAACCAAATTCAACAATTTCCAAAACAAATTCAACATTTTACAAACCAAATTCAACAATTTCCAAAACAAATTCAACATTTTACAAACCAAATTCAACATTCATTACATTTTTAACGAAATTTAGTACTAGTGTAAAGGTTGGCCAGCTGCCGCAGTTGGTAGAAGAAGCAAAGCGTTCATAACATAATTCGAGCAGTCTCATGGAGTTATAGCCGCTACTCCGCGTTCAATTGCACGTGGTAAGACATGGTCTCGTTCTTCGCTGAGAATATTCCTCACCACGGTCTTAATTTTAGAAAATGCACTCTCAGCTGGATTTAACATCGGGGAATAAGGTGGAAGAAACATTTGACTTATTCCATCGAATGCACTTGAATCAACCAGTTGTCGAATTTCGGTAGAGCGGTGAATTTGCGCATTATCCATCACCAGTACGAATTCGTTACCTGAGTATTGCAGTTTTTCTCGGAGTTCGTTCAAGAAATCACCAAACAATTGGGCATTGGTGGTTCCTGATGTTACAATTTTGTAATGAACGACTCTCTGAGTCCCAATGGCAAGGATCAAGGAGACATTTCGTCCCTTGACAGTGGGTACCGTGACCACAGCTCGGGTATTCACTTTTGATCGAGCCTGCGTTCGCCTCAAATGCAAATTGAACCCCGACTCGTCGATAAATATTATTTGTTCTCGATTACGAGGTGCTGACTCATTAAAACGAAGGGCGAATTCTTTTCTCAGTTGTATGGTTCGCTCACAGTTCATTCGATCCAGTTCGATAGAGGCTTTTTTGAGCGTTATCCTCAACTTCCGAAGGCCATTGTCGACTGAGGATGTACTTAGGGTAATACCTTGTTCCGAAAGTTTCTCCGCGATTTTCTTCAGAGTTATGCTTGGTTGTTCCTCAACTATTGCTTCTATAGCTGCAAGAACGTTTGGCGTAAGTTTGGTACGGCGGGCTCCACCCCGCCTTCTCGTTTGACTTTGTGGCGTTTCATTGTTTAATTTGCGTACAATACATCTGGCAGTGGAATAATTAATCGAAGACTTACAAGCCGCTTCTTTAATAGTAAACCCTTCTTCGTACAGTGCTAGGAATAGTTTCTTTTTCTCTTGAGAAACGGTCTGACATTTCCCTCGCGGACCTGATCTTCTATTCCTCCTCATTTCAACATCTGCAACAATGTCATCTTCATCTGTACTACTCACCAACGCTTCGTTTCTTCGCCGGTTTCCCCTCCTCCTGACATCATCACTGGAAGAGTCATAGGAGTCACTCATATCACCACTTTGCCATACACAACGACACAACTCAGAACTCTGATGTACCTGGACGGATGATCAGTCGTATCCATTGAGGAGACATTAGGAGAGCGTCGAGACGCATAAAAAAGGAACAGGCGGAGCATCTCTTCTTTATGGCGTTTTCACTCCAGATTGTGGATAATGCCCAATTCATATTCTTTTCAATGCTGGTTGATTTAATAAAATGTTTAATTTGTTCTGGAAAATGTTGAACTTGGTTTGTAAAATGTTGAATTTGGTTTGTAAAATGTTGAATTTGGTTTGTAAAATGTTGAATTTGGTTTGTAAAATGTTGAATTTGGTTTGGAAAATGTTGAATTAGATTTGGAAATGCTATACATACATATGAAAAAGTGTTAAAATCCAGGAATCGTTTCAAAATGCCACAAAACGGAATTCAATGAAAAAATTTTCGAAAATTTTCATTTTAAATTTTTTGGAGCCATTGCAATAGCTTCATTATTTACGAAAATTCGCTAAAAATCAGCACAGATCTGATTTTGACCTGAGCTGAAAAACATTTTAAGATAGCTGAGGACAGTGCTGCCAACATGCAGGGCAGAACGGCGGTTGGTACGACCTCCTTGTAGCTATTTTTTTTTTTTTTTTTTTCAAATAACTTTGAAGAAAGCTCTGTTCGGCGCATGGTGGAGATCACTACTATTGTCAAAATATCCTCTAGTGCCCTTAGATAAATGGTAGTTTCTAAAAATAAAAATGTAATATGGGTATATGTACTGTGTCTATAGTTCTGAAAGAAATACCCAACATTTTTGAAATCCACCAGGCTGATTATCAGTGGATGTTCATTAATTCTTTTTTGAATATGTATTTTCAAATATTATCGATTGTTTCATTTTCATTCTACAGGGCTACGAGCGTCTCAATGACTCAGACAGTTGGAAGGATAGGAGTATTGTCTGCTAACCTATTTGTTTCACTGTTGATTGTGGATCACTGCTCCTTTGTCATGTATTCTATAGCTGGACTTCTCCTTGGTAACCTATATTACTTCGTATCTAAATCTTAAGTTTCTTAATATTTCGATTTTAACCTGTTCACAAATGTATATTAAATTACTTTGCAATACGAACAATTATCCTTGTGATGGTCTTTTTAGTGTCCATCTACTAATGAAATCATACATTATTTATTATTTAACTACATTCATTCCAATGGTTAAATTATTCTCTTGTTTTTTGCAGTGGTCGGATTAGTAGCAGTTATAATGCCCACCACTCCAATTGATCTCACGCGAAAACGTGCTCCACCACCGCCAAAGAAGTGAATGATGAAGTAAGTAGATACAACTAGGTACCTTCCAAGTTTTGTTCCAAGAAATTTAGAGAGTTCCTAAACGATAAGGTGCTTGGGGATTTTATCATCTGGGGCGAGCCACAGCGGATAGTAACCTGAAAAAACCCAAGAGGGTCGAATTAGCATTTCATCTTAGAGTGACGCTACTTATCTACAAGTAACGCTGAACCACCAAAAGGATTTTACCGCCTATCACGTGTGTTCAGTTTCCAGCATTTCTACGTTTCCTAGATCTTTTCTTATTCACGAAAAGGATTCGCAATGGCAGATTTTGAAAATTTATGAACAAGAAAAAGAATATAATTTTCATGAATCATAAATAACTACCAACAAGAAATGAATATCACTGTTATCGATGTGTAAGGTTACTTTGCGATAGGGAGGAAGAGATGAGATAGGTTGGTTTGGGATAAAGCGTCAATTTCAATTCAATTCAACAGTGGGAGCCCGAGTAAATCGGGAGGACCAATGACTTGTAGTCTTGGCCTGAAAAGGCCCTGTCCTATCTCCCCTTAGGCTTCCTCATCATTACTTACGTTTATATGTTTATATTTTTATCATCTTATCTTAGCATCCTAGAATGTTGGTTATGAATAATTTTTATTCCTTTTAGAACGGTTCTTTGAACCTTCCCGAATACCTCATAAATGTAAGAATAGTATTCCAATCACTGTTTTTAATATCATTTATATTAATTATAGTATTTTCAAAGCTAAGAAGTCTCGATCTAAAGTATATAGGACATTCACACAGATAATGTTCCATGGTTTCTATGTTTCCACATGCACATCTATTTGATACTCTCGGGTTTATTTTGTTTATTTTTGATCTTACAGCGTTATGTCCTGTCAGAGCCCCTATTACCCTTCTTATTTTCAGCCTATTCAGTCCTAGTAGCCAATCTGTACAGGTTGAAATATATTTAGTAGTTCCTGTGTTTTTCGAATGTTAGTATAGATTTACCTTCTCCATAATTTTGGAAGTAACCTTATTCCACATAAAATTGTTTATTTTCGTTTTACACAATTGAAGGGTGATTCCCATAAATGGTTCTGGCCCTATGAATGTGTATTCTGTGCTTCTTTTCGCTAACTCATCAGCTCTTTCGTTACCAAAGTACCCTTTATGCCCTGGAATCCATTTGAGTGAGATCCTATTACCTTTATCAATTAGCTCCTTACTTTGTTTATTAATCTCTTTAATTAGTTTGCTTTTTATTTCTACATTTCCTATAGTTTTAATACCTGACTGGCTGTCTGAATATATTGATATAGTTTTATTTACGGTGTTTCTAGTTATTAATTCTTGTAAACAAAAGTCAATGGCTAGTAGTTCGGTCTGGTAAACCGTTGTGTAGTTGCCCAGAGCGATTGAAGTTTCCGTTTGGAAGTGCGGTATCCAAATACCTAGCCCTGTGTTACCGTTGGGTCCTGACATTTTGGACCCATCGGTATAACATATTATATCCGCCTCATCTATTATTTCTGGTCTACGGTCCCAATTTAATCTTGATTTTATAATATTCTTAATATTTTTGTCAAAGTTAAATTCCTTTTTAATATCATCATACGGAAATTCTGTTTCAGGAATTTCTTTTATCATCTCTTGTATTATTTTGGTATGTCCTTTTCCTCCTAAAGTGCTAGTTAACTGAATTTGATTATTCTTTTTTAATCTTAAAAATCCTCTCATTGCCTCTTGTTTGATCTCCCACTCAAGTGGAAGTACCCCTAGTAATATTGATAATATCAGTGTTGGTGTGCTATAAAAAAGCCCCAGAGATAGTCATTAAAATAAGTCTGTCAAGTTTCTTTAATTCATTTAGTTTATTTGTTTTGATGCCAATCCACCACACAATCGCACCATATATATATCTAGGTCTAATTATTGCTGTGTATATCCATTTCAAAGTTCTTGGAGTGAGTCCCCAAGTTTTTCCCACCGCTCCCTTAAGTTGGTTTATTAGTATGATTGTTTTACTTTGTTGTTTATCTATTTGGCATTTCCATTTCAGACCTGTATCAAATTCTACACCTAGATATCTAACTCTATCGCTAATATTTATATCGACATCTTTTATTCTTATTTTAATATTATCCAAATTAGTATGTTTCCTAGTGAATATGACAACTGTCGTCTTGTTTGGGTTGATATCCAGTCCCTTGCTTGGACACCAATTTCCTAATAGTCTTATAGCCGACTCTAATTCTCTAATTACTTTCAGTAGATCTTTTCCTTTAGTGAGTAAGACTCCATCATCTGCGTAGAACTGACAGTGTATTCCCATATCTATATTAATCATATTAATTATTTCGTCTACCACTAAGCACCAGAATAGTGGACTTATACATCCGCCTTGTGGTGTACCCCTCGATATTGTAAACGTTTTCGTGATACCACCTAAGCTGCTCTGTACTACTCTACTAGACAGAAGTAGCTTACACCAATTAATAGTTAGACTATCGATATTTCTAGCAAGCATACTATCAGCGATTGCCTCAAATAGTACATTATCAAACGCACCCATAATGTCTATAAAGGCACAGGCTACATATTCCTTTTTATTTATGATTCCCTCTTCTATTTTGCTTACTAGTTTATGGAGAGCCCCTTCTGTTGATTTACCTATGCAGTATGCATATTGTAAGTCATGTAGGGGTTGTGCTTTTAATATGTCGTCCCTAATATATCTATCTATAGTTTTTTCTATTAGTTTAATGAATACACTACAGAGACTAATAGCCCTGAAGTCCTTTGGAAGATTATAGTTCGTTTTTCCCGGTTTCCCTATGAATATTATTTTTGCCATTCTTAAAATACCTGGTATATAAGCTAACCTAAATAGATTTATAAGAAGTTAATATATTCTTTGTTTGAGTATATTCCCTCCTTTTTGTATTAGAGCGGGGCATATACCGTCAACGCCCCCCGCTTTAAAAGGTTGCATTGACTGCAATGCCCACTCCAATTTATTAGTATTGATAATATTTGTGTTTGCTATGCTATCCGTGTGTTCAAGCGAGATGCCTTGAATTTCAGGATCACATTCTCTACAATCAGGAAAATGGGTTTCCATTAGGTATTCTAATGTTTCTTCATCATTAATTGTTTGGTTACCGTTAGGAAGTAAAAGTGTACCGATATTTTTATCCATAGTCTGATTTTTACTTTTTTCTATAATTTTGAAAGCTCTCGACATTTCCGGAATCGTGTCTATTTCTTCACAGAATTTTCCCAGCTCGCTCTTTTTGATTGTTTAAGTACTTTTGTATATCTATAATAATGAGTTTTGCATTGTTTCCATTGGGATTTGTCTACTGTTTTTGTTAAGTTTTTTGTGCATTCTTCTAGTGGCCCTTCTGAGTTCTTTAAGTTCTTGCTTCCACCATGGTTTATGTTTGCCATTGTAGTATTATTAGAGCAAGATTCCTTGCTTATTGGACAAGATTCCTCAAATGATTTTTGTATTATTGATATTATAGTATTTTGTTTCTATTTCTAGCTGTGCGTTACTATCTATTACATTGCTTGGGTATTCTTCTAATAATTCATTAATTCTAGTTTCATATTATAAATTAAAGGATAAAGCGTCTTATGTTTACGTGAAATACATTTGTCTTATTGATGAAGAGGCACCTCATCTGCCCGCACATGCGCAGTAGTGTTTTCCGTTCTCGATAAGGTGCCTCATTTCTATCTCCCTATCGCTTTAGGAACTCTCTATTTTATGGCGGTAGATATTCTTGACTTACAACTGTGGTAATCAACAGTAATTTCATCATTATGTTGCTGTTTAACAGCGTTCAGGAGAACCTGAAATGAAGAATGGTTACAATACGAGAAGGTTACGTCGAAGTAGGTTGCTCGACTCTGGACTGCTATCCATCAAGCAGTCGGTTTCTGCTGACAATTGCTGACTATCCTTCAATAAACTGCAGCATCGAGAGCGGTTTATGGGTGGCGGAGTCACTTTTCAACAGCAGCTAGATGAATTCTGTTGGCATCTCTCTACTTCTGTTAACAGCTATTGTTTTCTGAAACGAAGCTGATACCTACTTGTGATATATCATTATATGCACCAACTTTCTCCACAAATCGGTCATTTTTTCCTTGTTTCACCCACATTATTTTTCTACCCATTGTGAATAATTCTTCTTACACAGACTCAGCGGATCGAGGGTCCAAGGGCTACATTTATTGTGGAAAATTACAATGGTGATAATTCGACAATTGTTCCATTCGTATGCAAAGTATTGAAGCTAGGAAATTCTTTCAGATGGATGAGCAGGAAATAGGTTTTGTGATTATTTTTAGATGATTCGTTGAAACTTGAATTTTGTAGGCTCCAGCCCATGTTAAATCAACTTGTTGTAAAAGACAAAACATCCCTCCCCCTTCGGAATGGCCCTGCACACGCTCACAATACTTTTGTTCAGTTAGGTCTGAAATGCAAATACCAGTTGAATTCATCTTCTATAGGGGTCTTCATGATACAGTATTTTTGACGTCGAATCATCGAAATTAGAGTTTCAACAGGTTCTAATGCGCATGGCATTTGTCTTTTTCAATGATTAGATTCATGGGCTGAAGTCAAGTTTCAATGAATCATCCCTCCAAAGAGGGGGAAGATCCCCCCCCCCCCACTCCAAACTTTTTGGGGAGTTGGAAAATTCACAAACTGAAGAAAAAATAAAGGAAAAATTTCAACTCCCTAGTCAAAGTTGTGAATTTCACAATTCGTGAATTTATGAGAGAGAGAGAGAGATAAAATAAAAAAGAAAGAAAAACAAGCGGAAATTTCTTGCAAAAGGGTTCAAAAAACCTTTGTCACGAAGAATTATTAGATTAGGAAGGAATCTATATAATCCTTATTTTCATCCACAATCCCCAACTTCTCAGCTTGTGAAATTCCCAATCCAATGAGAAATTTCCATCCCGGAAATTTTCCTTCCCCACTAAATCGTCATATGTAGGTACTGATTCATAACAAATTTGCCAGGTAGAGCAAAATTTAAAAATGTCGATTTCCCAATTCAATCTGCTCATAGCGAACATTTGAAAGATAAAAGCAAAGATAAGGCAGGTCTAGAAACGCTTGCATACGAGTCTGCAACACATTGGGACATTTTATGTCTTTAGTTGCAGACTCATATCATCAGAATTTAACAAGCGGTTGCAATTATGTTCACAATCTCAATTATTGAGAATGATCACCTGAGTGTACACAATTATATACGGTCTTCGTAGAAGACTGTTTACTTACGCAGCTCTCGCGGTCTTACTGTGTTGCGGTAAATTTTAAAGAAATAATTTGAAAAAACCCGCGAATGCGTGGTTTTTCAAATGAAAAACGAACTATTCGTACTGTTCTGTTGGCATTCCTGCGCCTCGCCGACCCACCATGCTCTGAGCCCCGCTGATGTCACTTCGTGAACTTACCGTGTTAAGTAAAAGTTGTCCGTCATTTTTCCTTCTTCAAATTATATTTTTACCCCTCTTTTCTTACGAAAATCGGGAGTGCGGACGAATCAAAGTGTTATTGAACGTGTTTATGTCTGGTTTGATGGAAAAGTCGTCGAGGATGCGTACGGAAAATAAATTATCCGCGGATTTGGTTTCCCCACGTGGCGTCGGGTCCCCCCTGACGGACGCCTCGGTTTCCAAACAAGCTGTGCTTGTAAGATCGGATTCAACTTCAGGTCAAAAACCGGTTCTTCCACTTTTTCATTCTTTTCAGGACATAAAGTTTGGGAAAGACTGAAACCGATCGCTACAATCGATACCAGAGACGCCTATAGAATCCAAATATAACCTCACTGAGTCATCCGACGAAGATGAGGTTAGACACAGACGAAGCAGAACGAGGTCGAGGAAATATCATCGTACATCATCGCATCTTTATGCAGATTACTACGATACGCCTGAAAAGGCCTTAAGGAGGAAGAGACGTCGGGACTTCTCCCGATCGTCACCCTCTCCATCGTCCTCCGACTCGCACTCCCATTCGACTGGGGAGATAGCCTCGCATCGGAACGCCTCAGGAGCCTCATCCGAGGCCTTTGCCGGTTTTTCAACCGCGCCTTCACTGGTAGAGGGACAGATCTACCAAAGTTCCGACCCTACCACAGCAACTTCTTGCTGTAATGGGCACTAACGAAACACCTCCAGTGGACCCCATCTTCATCCACCCCTCCATGGAGGAAAAGTGGCGCAAGGCTATGCGTAAAGGGATAGACAGAAATGCGTATGTTGAACTTCAGACAAAGTACGACCCCCAACGTACACGCAACGGCACTTCTGCCCCCAAGTCTAGATCCTAATTTCCGCGAATGTTTTCCAGGTTACGCTACAAAGGCGGACGAGTCTGCTGGGAATTCCCAAATGCTCTCAGTACAAGCGCTAATAGCAGTGGCTGAGTCTATAAATCTAGTTTTGACACTCCCAAACTCGAAGACTCAACAGAAACAGATTTTTTCAGCGTTATGGGAAGCCTCAAATTTAATAACGGCAAACCTTTTCCGTGAGTCCTGGTCCCGCGACTGCCCACCATCAAGCATTGGGACAAACTTATTTGTTCAATGACGCTGCAGCAAAGTGGGTACAGTCGGTATCGGATAAGGTTGAGATCAAGAGATCGATCATAAAACGCCCGAGAGAGGCATCCCCCGGCCCTTCGGCCAGAAAGAGGTCATACAAGTCAAAACCTCAGGGACCGGTCAAACAAGTACCGGGAAATGGCTTGCGTCCCGTGGACTCCGCCTCCCGGAGCGGTAAAAGGAAAAGTGGCATGGCAGATGAGATGTAGGCAGTGCCAAATAGAGACTACTATTGTAAAAAAAAACGTGCTGGTACTGTCCTGCATGTCCCGAGCAACCAGGTCTGTGCCACAAACCATGTTTTGAAAAGTGGCACAAGAATGTATTTGTAGACGAAGATACCGAGATGTGAATACCTATTCCATCATCCGACAACATCTTTCTCTTAGTTTAGTAGTACTATATTGTCAATTTTTTATTCAAATTTATAAACATGGACCTGTATGTTTCATATCTACCTAATTATACAATATGTTTTATATCAAAATGAGTTATATTTTATCGTTCCTTGAAATATATATTTATAAAAATCACTCAAAGGGACCGTTTTCAATTTTATGTTAAATTATAATTTCCTAATAGTATAATAATAATAATAAAAATAATAAATTCTGTATAGATTCATCTGCCTACAAACATTGCGGTTCTGTTTAGAAATATATAATAATAGGTTTGGTATATGGGGACATCATTCAGACGACGAGGAGGGACAAAAAATGAAACATTAGGGATAAAAAATGGGAAAACGTGTATTGTTCTTACCGGGATTTTAACCCGAGGCCTCAAAAGAACACACAAGCATTGCGGGTTGCATAACCAGCAGTACGTTACTGCCGATCTGGATCGATCGATCTAACTTCTAAAACTATGCGATACTCATCAAATTTCGGTTCCGCATCGTTATTTTTGTCAATTGCTAGGTATAATAAGCAGGTATCAACAATCATCTCGAAAAAAATCTTGTAAATATGTGATTTTTAGTGAATTTTACTTTAGCAGAGTTAGTTATTTTTATAAGTGAAATTAGCACAACTATCTTTGATAGATTTTAGAGGCGAAGTGATTTTATTTGTTGACAACACAACATAATAATCAACATGTGAATATAACACATTTAACTAAATAAATTTATATTGGAGTGTCAGTTTGTATAAACAACACGTCCCCTCAAACTGGCAACTCCAAGTTCACTTGTGAAAAAAATGATGTTTTGCTCCAGGCAACCCTTTTGTCAACACATCAGCAATCATGGATTCGGTTGACAGATAATGAAGGTGCATTGTGTGATATGAACATTGTCTTAGGAATTGATAAGGGATGTTGTTGTGTTTCGTGTCCAAATGCTGTGTCTGATTCTTGGTTAGATAGTTTGCTTCTGGGCTGTTCATTGCATCTGTCACGGATTTGTCCGCAACTTTTTGCATTTATTTGAAAACGATTCTCAATGTCCACATCCTCATCCGCCAATGTACAATTCTGCGGTTGAACTGGCTTATAAAATTTCCGTGGTCTACCAGGATTTCCAGACCGAATGATCCGAGGCCTTCCCCTCCCTCGGCTGGAAACTACTGGCTGCTCATCGTTGGTAGTGGATGTTATCGGGCCAGGTTCTTCATCAGCTGTGTCATATTCATCAGCGTCTTCTAAATTTTGTTGTAGATTATCTCCTTCTTGTCCGTTTCTTGAATTTGTCTTCTTCAGTGGTATTGTAATTGATTTACTTTCAGTTGCTTCTTTCTTCAATTTCGTTTCGAATTCTTCATATTGATTTTCTTTCTGAAATTCATCCAGGAACCTTACATCTCTTGTTTCAGTTATTCTTCTTTCTTCTTCCAAAAATATTCTGTACGCTTTACATCTTTCCGAATAACCAAGAAAAATACACGATTTCCCTCGTGGCTGAAATTTTCCTTTGGTTGGTGATTTATCAAGAGCAACGCCCTTGCAACCAAATGTTCTAAAATGGGTTAGAATAGGGGGTTTACCTGTCCACATTTCAAATGGTGTTTTTCCATCCAAACTTCTTGAAGGACACCTGTTCCGAACATGATTTGCAGTAAAAATGGCTTCTGCCCAGAATGATGGTGGCAGTCCTGACTGGATCAGCATACATCTCGCAGTTTCAACAAGCGACCGGTTTTTTCGTTCTGCTATACCGTTTTGTTCTGGAGTGTGTGTCACAGTCAATCTTCTGCCTATTCCTGCTTTATCTAAAAATTCATCAAACGCTTTATTTCTATATTCACTTCCATTATCTGATTGTAAAAATTTTATACGACCCCCTTTTTGATTTTCAACTAAATTTTTATATTTTATAAATTCATTTAGAACGTCACTTTTGTTTTTCACAAATCTTACTTCACACCAACGTGTGTGGTCATCAATAAATGTTAAAAAATAATTTGAACCTTTCTTGGATGATGTTCGCATAGGTCCACAAATGTCTGTATGAATGATTTCCAGAATTTTAGAAGTTCTAAAAGATTTTGTTGGAAATGGCTTCTGTGCCATTTTCCCCATGGCACATACTTTGCAGGTAGATAGTTGTCCACTAAATTCAACTCCTAGTGCCCTACGGTGATTTACGATTTCTCTCATACTTCCTTCATTCAGGTGACCTAAACGTTGATGCCATTCTTCGATATTATTAATGTTTCTTTTTTGTGAAATTACACGGCAATTCTCGATACCTTGTTCTTCAACATAATATAAATTATTTTTACGTTTTGCGGTCAGTATTATTCTGCCTTCATCATTTTGAACTACAGCTTCGTTTTTCGTAAATACTACGGCATGCCCTTTATCAGTTATTTTACTCACTGACATGAGGTTTGTACGTAAGTCAGGTACATGTAGTGTATTATTTAGTGTCATAATTTTTACGTTTTCATCTCTAGTTACAGCTATTTTAACTGTACCTTTACCTTGAATTTTTGTCGATTCATTATTTGCGAGGTTTACTTTTCCATCAGAAATGGGTTCTCGAGACGTGAACGCTTCATCCTCGTTGCACATGTGGGAGCTGCATCCACTGTCCAAGCACCATACTCTGGAGTTGGTTTTCAAAGCGAATTCTTCAGTGAATAAGCTGTTGTCCCTTTCTTCTACTTTTCTTGCCTTTGGTCTGTAATAGCAGGAAGATGGTTTATGACCTCGCCTACTACAGTACGGGCAATTTCGGTTATCGATTTGCGGCCTATAAGCAGTCCATTCCCTATTCTGATAGTTTTGTTTTTCGTGGTTTTGTCGTTTTTCTGTATGTAATCTATTTTGATAGTTTTCTTCACCTTTAGAAGAATGTAGTCTATAATTATTATTACCCCTCGCTGTCATTGCCTCTAAATTCCAACTATTATCTATTCTAGCATCCCCTTGTTCTATTATTTTTATTTTCAATATTTCAGGATCTGGCAGTTCATCTCGCGATTCAATGGCGCATCTGAAGTTGTTATAACTATCTGGGAGGCTATAAAGAAGTATTACAGATAACATATCAGGGTGTATTGTAACTTCCATCATTTTTAATTTATCTACTGCGTCAAAAAACTTTGCAAGATGATCCCTAACGTTGCCATCCTCTTTCATTCGATATAAAATTAATTGCTTTAATAAGGTGGCTTTTCTAGCAGGACCTTTGGATTGGTAAATACTTTCTAATTTCAACCATAATTCTCTAGATGTTATACAATCTTTTACTTGTTTAATCTCCGAAGGTGATATTGCTAAAATGATGTCCGCTCGTGCCTTCAAGTCGGTGTCATCCCATTCTTCTGCTGCTTTGATGGTATCAAGATTTCCTTCAATGACGACTGGACGTTTTTTTCTTCCATTGACATATCCGAGTACATCATTCTTGACAAGCAGGGCTTCCATTTGGACTTTCCAAGTGTCAAAGTTGTCTTTATTTAGCGTTTCAATTTTCACGCTCATGGTTGGTACTTGATTTATGTTTGTACCTATTTATTTTTTACTACTTTTCAGTGGAAGGAGCATAACCTCTTGTAAATATGTGATTTTTAGTGAATTTTACTTTAGCAGAGTTAGTTATTTTTATAAGTGAAATTAGCACAACTATCTTTGATAGATTTTAGAGGCGAAGTGATTTTATTTGTTGACAACACAACATAATAATCAACATGTGAATATAACACATTTAACTAAATAAATTTATATTGGAGTGTCAGTTTGTATAAACAACAAAAAACAGGTCCCGTCACAAGGAGTTTCCAGCAAAATCGGCGCCGCTCGGAACGTGTTAAGGAAATTTAAGTCTAATGAAAGTGTTCCATTGCAAAACTCGCATGCTGCTACCCAAATGCCCTGGTTGATTGTTCAAATACTTCCCAAAAGTGCCAGTTAATCTTGGCCAAAAGTGCTGGTGGTTTATACTAAACAATGATGGAAACTGTACCATATGTGCTGGTGGTTATGATGGTAGTTAACGGACCAATGATGAAGGCGAAACAAGTAGGTACTAGGACAAGATCTGGTAGTTTGGTGGTCTGGATGCTCGTAAGCTCCCTTCTCAAAAATAGATAAAATTATCCCAAATCAATCGGTGTTGGTAATGTACCTAATTAATTCTATACCTAAATACGATTCAAACACATTCAAAAGCAGCGTCACAAAAAACAAAACCCAATAATTTCCTATTGTAAAAAAGTTAGAAGTAATGAAGTATGCGCAATATAAGCACCTAACTTTCGTCCAACAAGCATTAGATCACATTTTCAGTGATTTTTACTTTATGGTGGCAATGAACAATACCAATGGACCTGAGTAATGAAGATGTTAGACCCACTGTTGCATCGAATAATTTTGGCAACTTGTACTAATGTTTGTAGTATTGGCTTCATGTAACTTCATTACTTGAAGCCAGTGTCAGATAGAAGCGCCAGTGCTTGTGGGACGGAAGTGCCAGTGCCTAGCGAGTAACCAGATCGTGAAACTGTTGTTACGCTCCAGGAAAATAACTCTCACAGTCAAAGAGGTTTGGTCACCCTGGCCTCTTAGCTCTGGTCGTTAGAGCGTTGTCACTCCGGGAAATTAATAATAATTTCTCGTAGTTGTGACGACGCGAGTTCGAACTCCTGTCGAGGTAGCAAATATTTTTGGGCCGTTACAGTGGCGCAGTCGGTAGGACCCGAAATCGTACGAAACAATAATTAATTAAATCCTTCTCGAGCCAAAAAGACTGTAAACATCACATTTCCTGTTGTTATGCATTTCATTTCCTCGCTCACTTGAGTCAAAACACACCGTGACAATGACCTCGCTCGACTGCTGACTTGTTTCAGCGAGCATCTGCTGAGCTAGAAGGCTGCAGTTTCACTTCGTCAATCGTTCGACCCCTAACCAGCCGAGACGGCTGGTATTTGACTCCGGGGAAATGTTACGCTCCAGGAAAATAACTCTCACAGTCGAAGAGGTTTGGTCACGCTGGCCTCTTAGCTCTGGTCGTTAGAGCGTCGCAACTCTGGGAAATTAATAATAATTTCTCGTAGTTGTGACGACGTGAGTTCGAACTCCTGTCGAGGTATCAAATATTTTTAGACCGTTACACTGTGCACATCATGCTGATCTATTTGTCCTCACAAAAATCTCTATTTTACTAAAAGGATTGATTTAGGATATTTTGTTATTTTTTATATGCGAGCATCTAGACCACCGAACTGTACACTTCATTCTGATCTATTTCTCTTCATACCTGTTTCACTTCATTTGTCAACTTCAACTACCATCATAATCATCAGTGCTTTGGTTGCTTTTTGGTAGTGCTTCCATAATTATTTAGTTCAAAACACTGGCACTTTGTACTGGGAAGTATTTGAACAATATACCAGCGCTTTTGGATGGCAGCCCTTGAAGGTAGTTGAGGCACCAAGTGCTACAACCATTCTGCAGAGAATAATGGTGCAGTGTTCCCAATTATATGGACTAGCCTAGCAATAAGCATTACTAGGAATTCGTTCAAGGACCGATACCTGCACCATAAAAGATCTAACAGAAATATGGAGGAAAGAGGTCAACAGATACAGAAGACTCAGAGTGTGTAGATCCGGCTAAGATAAATATCGTTCAGACTGGACCATATCACAACCCAGAGCATAAATGAGAAATAATAATCGGGATCTTCATGGTTAGCTTAAACAAAACCCTGATTCTAATGGCTAAGGCACCCTCCCCACTATGCGAATGCGGTTGTGGAGAAGACTGAACACTTTCTTTGCAACATCTACAGATAATGAAGATTTAGGCAAGAGGTCCTGGGACATAATATAATCCTCAAGAGACCTAGACTGGAAAAAGATTTGTTGAGTTGAGCAACAAAGTCAGAGTCATAGAGAGACTGTAGAAAGATTTCGTTCTATGGAAGCCCCTTGTAGTCCGTCAGTCAACAGTTTGCTACGAGGAGGTTTGCCCAAAGCTTAAAAATTGTTGTCGGAGATCGGTGGGCTTTATGTATCAAATCAAGATGTCAAATGGAGACATGCAAGAGTTAGTTCTAAAATTAGGAGTTTTCTAATGAAAGGAATTTATCGAGTCTTGTGCTCTCTCGTCTTTGTTTCTTAAGTATCTCATGTTATTCATAATTATACGTGTTTTGTGATTCGACTTGTAAATTATTGAAAATGACAAACTAATATTTGTTGTGTTCAAATTAATAGGTAAGGTGCCTAAGTAAACACCTAATACATTCTGTGAGATCCAGTTTGCTCATTTGTTATATATAACAAAGGCTCATAATCGGTCTACTGATTACACGTTCTTGTGGGTCCTGTTTACAATAAACTAAGTAAATACAGGTTTAGGCGATCACATCATCGTCCGTTTTATTACGACCTTACAAAATATTGTTATTGTGCTCCTGGTCTCAGATTCTGCACTGCTCCGTTTTCATCCACACACCTCTTTCAGTTAGGCACTAAATGAAGGGAAAAGCTACGTTCATCGATAAATGTGTAGAAACAAGCCCCATCGAGTTAACAGGATTTCATTACTCTACAGATGCTAAATCCTCTGAAGATGGCAAGTGTTCCTCCCTAATTGTTTAATTCAGTCAAATAATAACAGTAATAATAATGTAGTTTTATATAGGTATATAACATATATTATATAACTCTAACTTACTGTTTATCATTGTAAGGCATAAGACTAATAGTCTACCTATTATTTTTTGACAGAATATAAAGGCAGGCCCAGTATCGTGTCAGAAATATTTGAAAATGGTAAGTATATACGTTAGTTAGGTAGGTACTATAGTAGGTATTTGACCCTATAAGATTCTATGCTTTGGACAGTACGATCATTTAGTGTTCTCCTGTTGCTATTATTATAAGTAGGTATGCAGACAAATAATTTACCTATAATTGATTGACAGGCAGCAGAGGCAGGCCCAGTATCGTCTCAGAAATGTCTGAAAATGGTATGTAATTACTGTTCTAATGTGTGTGTATATATAAACAAAGCCCGGCAGATCATCCTACAATATTCAAGGTATTGCATTCAAGTGGATATTACAGAATAAAAAAAGGTTCCAGCCATGCAACATGATCCTACGATTGCATTTTTGTATATTATCGTATTACTGTCAAATTTCAGAAAAAAGAGTGAAAAGAAATGTTCAACGGTCAGTTTTATGGCAAAAAAAGTGTTCTAAATATTAATCTGCAATTCAAATCAAAATTTTGGAGTTCTTGCATTTTTAGCAATTTTCATCGATTTTTTGGTTTACCTATGTCAATACAATTCAAATACATTTATCAGTATACATTTGTGCATAAATGTTTTAATGTTTCAGTTCATAGATGATGAACTTTTTTTAGGTAATAATCCGTTTAAAAAACGCCTATAATTTTTATGATTTTTAGCCTTGTTTTGTCATTTTTAGTGATAATTTCTGCACATTTTTTGAATTACCAAGTAATTTTGTTCAAAAAGTGCTGTCCATGGAACTGATCCTTTCTTTCGGAAAGCTTGATTTTTTGGCTCAAGAACAAATTGTTTATTAAAACTGCAAATAATTTAAAATCTTTTTTGTGTCACAGAATATTATTTAGTATTTCGAGTTTTTTTTCTTTAGCCATAAATGGTAGTTCTCAATTTCTTTGCACTCAAAAAACTCAAATTTCTAAACAATATAGGTAGGTAACATACTCGTAATACAACGAATGAGGTAACGAAAATTCGATCGAAAATTTAGTGATTGCAGTGGCTTCAAGTTTTAAAACATGAACTGTTCATCACAAGAATCCATTTGCGACATTCTAAAAACAATCCCTGGATTTTATCCGTGTATAAATGTCCTTAGAATCGAAATCAAAAATCAATAAATAAACAAATCCTTGCTCCTGAAGGCAAAATAGCAAAGAGCGTAGAATAGAGATGACAATTTTCGACATGAATGTCTCTGTCAAAACGTTTCCTTCTTTCTCCAAAAAATCAAGTGCCTATCCACTAGAAAGATGTGTTTCAGCACATTTTATGCACACTGATGTGAAATCTTATATATTAAAAACATTTACGAAATCTAATGGCAGTCAATACGGCCGTTCCATCCATCTGATTTTCTTCTTTCTTTATGAAAGGTATTTATGTAGAGATTTGTCATCAAGCAACCGTCATGTGGGGTGACTTGGAAACGTGGGGTGACTTGGATCAGTTGGGCGAAATTCTTTTGTTGGTGGGTTGGCAGTCCTGAATAAATATTTTTCAGCTGTTTGAGGTCGGGTTCTCTTTGTCTGTTTCTTGGCTATTTTGTGGCATGAAGTTGGGCTCATAAAAGTAAGTATTTCTAGGATTTTTTAAATTATGAATGTTGTATTGTAATATCCGCACTTTTGAAGTACAACAAACGTAGGTTCGTTTGTTACTAAACGTCAGTCCGAGGGTGACGAGACTCTCAGGGCAGATTACTTTCAAAAGCGGAAGCCATCACCACCCCGTTCGTGAATGGTTGTTTTTTCATAATTTTGTAAACAAAAACTCCATATGTCGGGGTGACTTGGAAACCCCGATCCAAGTTACCCCAAAATTTTGATTCATTATTTTTCAGCCAAATAGTGCAGTTTGTGTATAGTCGTAGGTTACTATTCGGTTAAAAAAAAAATGTTTTCAGGCATTATGAGGACATACAAAAAGAAAGTGGGGGGGGGGGGGGGGGGGGGGGGAGTATATGGATTATGACCAAGCAACACTTCAAAAGGCAGTTTCTGATATAAAAAACAAGAACATGAAGCTAAGACATGCAAGTAGATTGTATGGGATAGCTGTATCCACATTATGACGCAAAGTGCGTAATTTGAAC
The DNA here is from genome assembly GCA_030762985.1 of Adelphocoris suturalis. Taxonomy (NCBI): domain Eukaryota; kingdom Metazoa; phylum Arthropoda; class Insecta; order Hemiptera; family Miridae; genus Adelphocoris; species Adelphocoris suturalis. The sequence goes on along the minus strand of CM061041.1, from coordinate 20,642,579 downwards.
CCCAAAAAACATGGGGGCCAATGTATTTTATCAATAAAAGAAGAGAATTAAATCTGCAAAAATCTGGATATCCCATGTGAGTGGGGTTTTCCATTAACATCTATGCACGTTAGATGGGTTGTGCAGCAATATTTGAATGTGAAAGGTGTTAAAATACGTGAATTTAAAGAAGTCTGAATTTTTTTGATCCAACTTCTGTGATAATTGATGGTTTTTGTGATTTTATAATAAAATACTTTTTTTTAAATGGAATTTCTGTTACAACCTTTTTAAAAAATGATAACAGAGTTCCAAGACGCCCCTGGAGTATGTACAAATGAAAACTGAGGCGTTTGGAATGGGGTTTCCAAGTCACCCCACCCACGTGGAGACACTTTAAAAAAAAATTAAAAATACAAAGGGTGCAAATAAAACAATTTCAAAACGGGGGTTTTGTAGAAGAAGTAGCGTAACATGTTTCAAAACAAAAAGTTATCACTTTATTGTTGATTTTTGACATATTTACAACTTGTTAAAGTTCGAAGTTGTACCAAGCCACCCCACTTGACGGTATAAAACTGATCAGCGAGAATGATGATGATCAAAAACATCGCCCATTTTGGCTCAACAGATCCTTAACATAATGGAACTCAAATTCAAGTATTAGATCTCCTGACCAACAGAAAAGTCTTAGTTTCCCAAAATTTCAAACCATATTCGTTTAAATTGTGAAAGTGTGTCAAAAAAACGTGTTTAGATCAAAAAACAAAGGGTGGCCCCCTTCGTTTTAAGAGAGGGATTTTCATGACCTTCCCTGCCCGCTTTCTACTTCCAAGGCGAGAGTGGTTCCCATCTTTGCCTGCGCTTCCACCGCCACCTCCGGCCCGTGGCGGGGTTGGCAGGCAATGCCTGCAGGGGGTAGTCCCTAGTAATGTATTTTAAAAAATCGTGTCGAAAAGTTTCAAATATTATTTGCTTTCATTACATTTATTTATGGTAGATTTGGTAATTGGAAGCTGTTGTTTGCCCTAAACATGGAAAAAGTGCTGACAAATCAACAAACCCCTAAAATAATGAAAAACGGTATTTTTTCAGTGCTACCTACTTATAGATCCGCCTCCTTATTATTTAGAAAAGTTTGCTTCCCATAAATTTGAAGGTTGAGATGTTTGTACACGGAATAGTACTCAAATGAAAATATGTGCTAAAAATCCCAACTAATCAAAGTGGCTAAAATACTAAAATTCGTTTTTGTTGCAGAATATCATTCAGAAAAAGTACAAATGCAATTAAATTTAACGTCACAAGTTTTGTGCACTAATTCAAGAGATAGGTTCGTGTAAGTAATGAAATGTAGAGAATGAAAAATATAAATATCTCCCATGATTTCTACTCAACTAGAACCCCCCCTACTAATAAAGCCATGAAATAACACATTTGATTAAGAAACAAATCAATTTTCACTAATACATGTACTTGTTCAAGATATGGCGGATTATCTGGGAATGTTACTTTTCTATTTAGATAGGTACATAGGTATGTACGTGTAAGTAATGAAATGTGGAGAATGAAAAATATAAATATCTCCCATGATTTCTGCTCAACTAGAACCCCCCTACTAATAAAGCCATGAAATAACAAATTTGATTAAGAAACAAATCAATTTTCACTAATACATACTTGTTCAAGATGTGGCGGATTATCTGGGAATGTTACTTTTCTATTTAGATAGGTACACGTTTTTTATTGCATTACGATTTTGCCTGACTTTCAATTTTCAACAGGTTATTCTTTTGCCTCTTTATTTCAGGAGCTCACAAGCGACGGGTATCGATTGATTTTGAGGATGCAATTACTGAGGCCGGTAAGAAAATAGATTGGGTGAAATTCATCTCAATTAAATTCGATCGTTTCATAAGCATTGACTAATCCCAAAGCTTGTTTCAGTATTGGGGGTATTCAGGGACTGCTTTGAAAATCGAAATGGGGCTCCGAACTAACAAGGAATGCTGCTAGGAGTGGTAGGGGCGAAGGTCCTAAGGAACATGGTGGTTGACATGACTCCCCTTGTTGATACCTTGCACCATCCATTTTCGCTCTACAATTTGTTCCCCTCACCATCAGTCTTACCAAAACTGCAACTCCCATCATTTTGATGGCAACAGAGTTTAAGCTTTACACTAGTACGAGGGTGAGCCTACTGGTGGGCATTCGAACTAATTGGTAACTCTCCACCGTTTCCTCACCTTCGCCACCATCTTCCACTCCTCCAAACTGTACGTTTCCTACACATTTTTAAATCCGTGGCGATATCTTGTCTGTTCAACCAAATTAAGTTTCGAAAACGTTTGAAACTTTGAAAGTAGCCTATTTGTGAGAATTATTCAAGAATACGAATTTCCAGGCTGATATTTTGGTGATTGGGATGGACTACCTTCTTCTTCTGCCACCATCCTCCACTCCCCAATCTGAATGTTTCCTACAAATTTTTAAATCCATGGCGATATCTTGTATTTTCAACCAAACTGAGTTTTAAAAATCTTTGAAAGTAGCCTTTGTATGGGAATTATTCAACAATACATTTTTCCCTACTGGTATTTTGAAGACATGGGTGGACTACTTTTATCTTCTGTTACTGGACGTATTTTCATTCAGCTCCCACTTTTGAACCTACAAAAACCTCGACCTTTACTACACCGTGGATTTGTTTTGTTTGTACGAATATTATCTACCGAATTGATCACATCATCTAGTTCAAAAGCAATTTTCATTGCTACTACAACCCTGCACCATGGCTCTTGAACAATGGTAAGCTGTGTTCTTATTTTGTACCTACTTACCTACCTATTTGATTATGATATGAAGCAAACCACCATCACCATATTGAATTTTTCCTCTGTCGATTATTCTTTGTGATTATTTCGATGTTTCAAGCATGTATTTTCGTTTGTTGCATCGTCTAAAGAGTTCAATACTTCAAGAGAGTATACATTTTTTCTTGTCCTATTGGTCTGTTGCATATAATGTAATTTGTCCACTTGGATTTCTATTTTGGAGTTAAGATGTTTGGAGAAGTGATTAATGGTGGTGTCGTCTTGGTTTTAATCCAATAAGTGGCTTCATGTCATAATCGAATAGGTAGGTAAATAATAAGCACAACTTATCATTTTTGAAGATCCAAAGTGCAGGGTTGTAGTAGCAATGAAAATTGATTTTGTTAAAATAACAAGAATAGGGGCCTGTCAGTGAGTAGGTTGGTTCAATGCCATCTAGCGGGATTGAGGAAAACTAGAGTCTTCCCCCTGGTAGCAGTTTCGCATTGCTCACTGATAGTATAGCTAGTATCACTCTTACTCTGCTCGGTGGTGCAGAGTAAGAGTACACAGTGAATGTTCCAAGAGCCCAAGAATATTTTAATTTCCTACCAATAATGTGAGCTATTCACTCAGTACTCACATGAACTTGGCTGGAACAGTGTGGAAGCATTGAGAAGAAAATTAAACAAGTCTGTTTTTGGTATTTTTGTCTAATTATTCTCCTACTGCAGACGGTTGCAGTACCAAATAGAGCTAGTGGTTTCACCCACGTTAGAGTTGAAAGAAAAGGTTGTAACCTTTCTATTTCTAACTGAACTTCCCCGATTGTGGTCACATGAAGACCCTGTTGTGCCTAACAAAAGGAAAATGGGGATTGGGAAAAGTGTGTGCAGCAAAATAAGGAATTAGTATGAAATTTTACCAAATCTTTACAATGCATACACAGCGTGGGCCAAAATGACGTATTTTAAAGGTTTGCTATAAGTAACTCTCTTGCTAATGCTTTCGACTGAATGTAAGGCTACTTGTCTTGTTAAGCATTCCGCTCCCAAAAGACTGATAAATGCGCTTAATTTAGTTTCTTACTTATTGCTATACACATACAAAGCAATATCCGAGTGAGCGATCCAGTGTTACATCACCCATGTAAGCAACTCCCACAACGAAAATGCTAATAACCCAGGGAACACAATGCATGCCATAATCCACGTCCCAATCTATACCACCTGATGTATACACAACTCAATGAACCATTGTAATCCATATATCACATATTCGGATTCTGGATTCCAAATGGAATTGGGAAATAAAAAATCCAACAGAACATGGTATTCCCCAGCTTAGTATACTCGGTTCTTTTCTAAATGTCCAATTGTTATTCTTTTCCAGGATATGGGAGATTGAACTACCTAATGCTTTTGGTTGCTTTTCCAATGTCTCTCACAGCAAACATGGTGTTAATATCAACGTCTATTGTTTTACCCGAAATCGGATGTGATCTTCACATCAATAACTTTGAAAAAGGAATTCTTAATGTGGCTCCATTTATTGGTAAATGAATCATTTTATACTTTCCTATTATCAAATCATTTGGATAAACTTCCAACATTTAAGCAATGTGTGTGCTCTCATTCGTTATTTGCTTCTGTTTCCACGGATGACCTCTCTCACTGGAGGGCCAGAATTTTATTCAATGACTTCATTACCTGCCCCGTGTCCTCGCTTCAATGAATCCATTGTCCTATCCCCATGAGTTGAGAGGAATTTTCCTTGTAGATGCGTGAAATTTACTTGAATTCTTTACAGTTATATATCAGCCATCTATCCAAATCGTCATCACACTTCATGTTGCTGAAATTCTACGATCTGATCATAGGAATGTGGATTCTGACAATTGCTCCGCATATCCCATATGGCTAATTTTTTATTGTATGTTTCAGGTATGATTATGGCAGCATTTTTATGGGGATCTTTGTCTGACTCCTTTGGCAGAAAGAAATTAATGGTTTATGGGTCTATCCTTAACGGCCTTGTTGAGATAGCTGCAAGTTTGGCGCCATCATTTTGGCTTATGGTGTTGATGAAGATCTTGAGTGGCACCCTGTAAGTGTTGATCAGCTCTGAACATTTTTTGATTTTTGGTAATATTGATGAGTAAATTAAAGTATAACACTATAGCATTAAGTCGCAGTTAAGTCGGAACAACAAGAAAACGTTTCGGGCGCATTTATGTCATAGTGTAAAGCTCTTTTCAGTTGACAATGAAATAGAGATTTATCTACGTACAACAGTTGCTGGGGTCTATTACCTATTCATAAGAGTCAAAGGATTTCTGTTATAATTAATCAAAGCGTTTTTAAAGGCAAACAATCAGACATCCAACAGCTGATGTGTGAGCCTGTTCCAAGTCCACCTCCTCCTGTTTTCTCTATCACCTGTTCCTACATCTTGCTTTTCAATATTATTATTGTAAAGATTCAGAAGCAATTACAGGGTAACCAAGTTTGTTCAATTGTGACTCCAGGTTGGGCTTTTCTCTAGGCCTGTTTACGTTCAGCTCACTTCTATAAAGTGAGCAGGGAAACGGGCAGCGTGAGTATGTAATCACCTCACTAGCGCTGCCCCTTGCTCCTACTTCTCGTCCTCCCCGGACTCCCTCCGCTGGTGGTGGTTTCTGGTGTGGAAGTCAAAGGAAAGGCAGTTCGAGTGGCATGGAGGGGAGTATGTAAACATCCCACTCGCGCGACTTCCGACTTCCAGTCATATTCTGACAACAGTCCACCTTATTTTTCTAGTACAATTTCTCTATTTATTTTACCCTGCAATTATTCTAACCAATAACTTGGGTTAATTACTGCAGGTTTTATACTTTGGTACTTACAGCATTCTGTTGAATGAATTTTTAGCATCCACCATCTTCTTTTCCAACATCTATTTTCAACTAGAGATGAATCATTGATGAAGATCAGGAGGCACAGAGCCGATGCTGCCTCTGCTTCCTACATTGCCCAAAGTCGAAATGGAACTGGGAACTATAGGGAGCTTGTAAACATTCGCTGCCCTTGTAGAAAGTAAATACGGCAGCCTTTACAACCAGAGTCAGTGGTTGTGGAAATGACTAAATGTAAACGGAGTTTTGTGCCTCCTACGGTATGAATTAATGGTGGATAGCGTGGACTCACTTCATTCAACATTTGGTTTTTGGAGATGGGCATTTCTATGGCTTCTCATAGGTAGGTACTCGTTTATGGATTCAGAGCTCTTTAATAAGGACTTTCTTTGGATGGTATATTTTATTAATCCAAGATTTCTTCTGTATGCCTCGCATGACCTAATTGCTATGATTATGTTAATTATTCTTAAGCATAACTCATTTCCTTTTTACAACACTTAATCTTCTTTCATCACCGTATTTAAGGTGGTCTAATGTCTAATCTTTCTGTGTGTCCACTACATGATAATGTGTAGGATTATTGTGAGATTTTACATAAGATGGAGACATTTACGTTTATTTTGTTTATTATTTTTTAACGTGCTGCAAGGATAATACAGAGGTCTCACAATCTTAAATTTTTGAGACGTTTTTGATTCAGCATGTTCGACAGTCCAGAAAACGATGAATTTTACATTTATTATGAACAAGTCATTCATAGTTTCTGACTAGCCCGCTGATATCCATGGTGTATGGTCAAACCTCAGTGTAAGTTTATACAGGTATCAAGTTCTCCACTAAATGATTTCGTCTTCATTTCATTGGTTAGCTTGGACAAACTTAAAATCCATCAAATACAGAAGTATCACTATTTAATGTTCTTTTCAGAAATTGTGGGCCAACCTCAATATTTGCTACGTACCTATCAGAAGTATTTCCTAAGGACAGAAGAGATTTTGCAGTGATGACAGTTGGTGCTTTTGCATCCATAGGAGTGATTCTTCAACCTGGTGAATAAGTAACCAATTAATTTCCATTCTATATTATATAAAAGAATATTCTGAATCTTGACCTATTCTACTCATGGTATAGTCATACCATAATATCAAAGGGGATTTAATGAAAAATTGCATCAAATTTTGCACAGGGATCTTCACCTAACACCCTACATACTGTAATTTTCTGAGCATTTACTACTTCTTCACCTTCACAGAAATTTCGGGATTTCGTAGTACCTACAGGCGCTAAAATGTCTAAAATCAAATCTAATTTCAACATTGCACAAAATAAACATTAAAAAATATACCTACAACGATCGATTAGAGTAGATAAATTGGAATAGTAAGAAAGCAACACAATCTTCTTCCACTTGGTTTTGTATTTTTCTATCTTGAACACTGGCGTAGCAGACATAATGGTAATTGAAAACACTAATAGTCGCCAATGTTCACACTCCCTCTCCTGCAAGGTGCACGATGATTGTAAAGTCACTGAACTGTGCATAACATCTATTTAGTACTCAGAGTAAACGGTGGTCTTTAGAGCCCCCCGAAGTTGAAGTACCTACTTATCCTTTCTTGGTCTACGTTGATAGCTTCTGTCACCAGGCTGATCATAACACACTTCCTACCTCCGCCTCATTTTTCAAGTTCCAATCAGTATCAGTTTATTAGAGCTAGTTTAGTCAGTTCAAACATAGTTTTCTTCAACTCACAACATCAATATTCAGATAAGGGGCTCTAATTCTCGTGGGCATCTTTTTTATGTTTCAAGTAGGTACCTCCCCAAATTCACACTGTTTGTACTCACCTTCTATTTGGCTTTTCCATTAATATCATGGCAAAATGTTAATTTTGTCCATTTCAGTCTTAGGGCTTCTGTTTATGTGGTACTTCCCTCTTGATCCTCCATGGACACTGTTTCCTGGCTACCAACTGACGTCTTGGAGATTGTACTTGTTAGCTTCCTCCGTTCCCTCGTTTTTGAGTGGCATTGGATGTATTTTCTTTCCCGAAAGTCCCAAATTTCTTTTGGAAAAGGGAAGAAAAGAAGATGCCATGAGAGTGCTGCAGCACATATACTCCATCAATACAGGAAAACCTGACAGTTCTTATGGTGTAAGTGAGTCCACAAAATATTACTGTTTGCTAATTTGGAGACTGGCCTTATGTCATGTGCCTTATGTGGACATGAACAGACAATTCACACTGTAATAAATAAATTGGTTCACTTGAACTAGCAACTAAGTGTTGCAGTTTTTTGAAATAAATTGAATTGTTATGATCAAATACGTCCATGTGTCTTCAAATTTACCAGCAAAATGGTTCCTGCAAAGCAGGATGATTTTCACCCAGCGGTCCCTTGTCCAATTTCCAATTTTATATTCAACTAGCTGGTTACCCGTGCGTTGCACGGACCCACGTGTTCGGATTAGTTGGTTTCAATTTCAATCGTCTCTAATGTCCCAGAGAGTCTCTCTCATATTTCAATTTGCTAGGGTAAACAGGATAGAATTTAGGTCACTGAGCTGATTATGAAAGAGCACATCATTCAAATCGTCTCTTAATGTTCCAAAGAGTCATCCTATCAAATTTCAACTTCCTACAGTGAACAGGAGAGAATTTAGCTCACTCAGTGATCGAAATCGTCAAAACCACGTACGCGCCAAGAAAGGCCCCAAACTGCGTGTTGGCAACCAAAAAGAATTTCGGGAGCTAAACAAATCGGTTTTCCGTCCCGCTCTTTGCACAAAATATCAGTTCCTGTCCATCACCTATCAATAATACGTTCCATGCTTCACTCGGAACACCCGTACAACAACCCGTCAAGACTTCTCCACTTGTCATCAATTTCCGCGTTAACAAACTGTCTGTTAGTAACCATAATAACAAAAGTTCAGGAACTAATCAAATCGGTTACGAAGGGTAGTGCCGTTTATGAAGTAGAAGGATGTTTTGAAGGTTTAGCTTATGTTGTGCGCCGGAACTCACTGATACTTTTACGACCGCTCCCATCAGAATCGGTCCAGCCGTTCAGATGTCTATTGGGAAACTACATGGATAGAAAGAAACTTTGAATTGTATATATAAGGATTATAATAAGTTATATTGATAAAATGCTTTTCATGTAGATTATCAGTTGATAGGACGAACGATCACCAGGTCAAATCATTGGCAAACGGATACATAGGTATATCCATACCTACATTTGAGGACTGTCTGTGGATAGGTAATATTGTCCACCTAAAAAAAATAGTACCTATGGAGTTGTAGAGTTGTGGAGTGGAGCATTGAGGGTTCATCTTCCGCCAACAATAACTCTGAGTAATTCCATCTCTCCCACCTTTTCATTGATACATTACATGACCAAATGAAACGGATTGTTTTGTGAATTCCCGTTGATAAGTTATGAACAACTTAAAAAATAACTTTTTATGAGAAATCCAAGGGGCCTTTGAAGGGGCCTTTGATTCCCTTTCTCAGAGAGAGAATTTGATATAAACTATTTAGCTCAGTCGAGATGAATTCCTCTATTTAAATTAATTTAAAAATGGATAAATGTCGTATTGATTACTTGATCAAATGTTTGTAGGTTCAAAAGCTTCGCGAAATTAGAACCCCGTCGATCATCGCTTCATCCAGACTTCTCACTACCTTCACGGAACGATTGAAATCAGGGCTTTTGCTGTCACTCTATATTTTTAGGAAACCCTACATTGGACATGCCATTTACTACTTCATAATCCAGTTTGGTGTGATGGCGGGGTAAGTTTTTATCTTATTGTGGATGGAAGAATAAGTTCATCTTATAAGTTCAGTGAATACTAGGGAAAAGAGAATGATGGAAGAACTACTAGGTTACGGGCTCTTTTGTCAGAATAATTATCCTTATTTGTGCCTATTGTCATTTGAGAAATATTTGCCGTGAAGCTTCAAAATTCGTTCTCCTTTCTCAATATTTAGGTATCAACTTCCACAGGTGCCAAATGTAAGAATTAAATCGGACGGCACGGGATCTTAAATACTTAATATAATTCACGAAACTTCGAACACGATACACACAAAACTATATTTTCTTGAACTACAACTCAAACAACAATTCAGGGAACGTGGTTGCCAATAGAAATAAATAACAATGGATGCGACTCAACATAACTGTCCAATTTTGAATCCAATTTACCTATTGGTCTCCAATTCTCAACATCCTCCCACCTGTTGTGAAACTCATCGAATTTCACAACACATCTCGAAATTCAAAACTAAATTCAAGTCAAACAATTCACAAATTAACTTTCACAAAATTTCACAAATCAAGCATTTCTCTCTTCTTTACCACTCGTCCGCTCCGCGTCATCGTCCTGGCCTCTTCTTCATACGAGTCAGACGTGCCCGCCTCCTCTTCTTCTTGAACGTCTTGTTCCAAAGTTGTATTTGAAGGCATTCCTTCTGGCAGATCCTCCGGATTAGAGTGAACGTCATCCGCCGGGTAGACCTCAAGTGGGTACAACCTTTGGAGGGGCCTCAGAATCTCTCCACCTTGCACTTTTAAACGGACAAGTCGCGTGATATCGTCTCGGCCTGGCATAAGCTCCAATACTCTGGCTAGCGGCCACTCTAGACGTTTTTTGTCACTCCCTACAATAACGATGTCTCCTACTTCAATAGTATCATGTCGCCCTTTTTTTGGAGACTTCAGGAAACCTAGATATTCCTTTTGAAACCTCAACCGAAGTTTTTGACGGATGTTTTGCAAATAATTCCACCTATTTTCCAGACTGCAACCTTCCAACTGATCCAAATCCGCCACTTCACAGTTAGGCAGACAAGTCAGGAACATTGCCGGAGTTAGAGGTCTCAATTCGTCAGCTTCTTCTGACACATAGGTTAAAGGGCGTCCATTCATAATAGCTTCACATTTGCAAAGTAAAGTCAACATCTCTTCATAAGTCACACTGGCATTTCCCAGATTTTTCTTCAGTAGATCTTTCAAAATGCGAATTAATCTTTCCCAATATCCACCCCACCAGGGAGCTGAGGGGGGATTAAATTTCCACTTAATTCTTTGGATGCTACACTCCCTTTGAATTTCTGCCCAATCGATTCGGTCAAATGAATTTTTCAGTCCGACAAAATTTGTCCCGTTGTCAGATTGAATGATTTTCGGCCGTCCCCTTCGTGCTATAAACCTTCGAAGTGCTTGGATTAACGCTGCTGAACTTAGAGCTATCAGTAAATCGAGGTGTACGGACCTGTACACAGCACATGTAAAGATTATTACCCAGCATTTTTCACCAGAAGCTAAGAACAGTGGTCCGGCTAGATCCACTCCTGTGGTGTGAAATGTAGGGCAACTTCGAGTTCTGTCTCTTGGTAATGGTGGAATGGGTACCTAAGCCTTTGCCCGATGTTTTTTACAGATCACACACCTGTTCACTACTGCTTTGACTGCTCTACGACACTGGGTAATCCAGAACCTCTCCCTCAAGATTACCATAAGAGCCAATATGCCAGCGTGATTGTTTTGCACATGCTCATGGTGAATTAATCGAGCTGTTATAGGATGCTTTGCAGGCAGTAGTATTGGGTAGATGAACTTCGGCATTTCTTCATCATCCAACAGACGAGACTTCATGTGTAAGACTCCTCTTTCATCAATAAATACATTTAAGTTCTTCAATGACATTCTAACATCACCAACAAAAGATTCCCTCTGCATTTTCCGAAACATGATTATCTCTGCATTAATGAACATTTCACTATTCACATGTCGATCAAAACCCATGTCCTCACTTAAACCGCAATGTCTAATAAATCCTGGACTCAAGATACAGATGGCATTCAAAATTCGAGCTAATGTTCTAACAATCTTCACATAACTAGAGAACCTCTCAGCAAGATGTGACAATGAAAATGGGGCTGTCACTATGTTTTTCGCTGCTAACACAGACTTCCTACGTTCCTCTTCTACTTGTACTTCATCTGGCTCAACTTCATTGTTTGGCCACTCATCTTCGGACCGTTGTAGCCACAGTGGTCCCTCCCACCATTGAGTTTCTAGAAGTTGTGAAGGTGAACAGCCTCTCGACAGGATGTCTGCAGGGTTTTCAACCCCCGGTACATGCCTCCATTGGTCTGTGGAACTCGATTCACGGATTTCCTTGACTCGGTTTTCAACGAATACGGACCACTGTTGTCTATTCTTTATCCACGCAATCACCACAGCACTATCAGACCAGAAAAACACTTTGTCGATAGCCTGATTCAATCCTTTGGCAACCAGCAAGAATACTCTGACACCAATCACGGCTGCCATCAGCTCCAGTCGAGGTATGGTTATGCTCTGGAGAGGGGAAACTCTTGTCTTGGCCATCAACAGACTAATCTTGATGCATCCATTGTATTCTGTGCGTAAAAATGTACATGTGGCGTAAGCCACCTTGCTTGCGTCACAGAAGACATGAGCTGAGCTAGCAGCGTTCACATATATTCTGCGAGGAATTCTGCATTTAGCCAGGATGGTGAGTTGGTTTAGCCATCTAGAGAACGCCTTCGCAACATCCTCTGGTAAAGGATCGTCCCAAGTTTGCTTTTTATCCCAGCACTTACGAAGGAGCAGTTTAGGTATGAGACTGGTTGGTGCCGTGAACCCAATAGGATCATATAATCTTTGTGTCATGGACAGAAGTGTTCTCCTCGAGAAAGTAGTAGGAACCTCATTCAATGTCTTTGTGTAACACCCCAGGGTATCTAATCCACCATCCCACTGAAGACCCAACAAACTGACCTCCGTACTCTCTAGGTTTGATATCCAGCCTCGTAAATTGAATTTCGCCGATCTCATCAGTGCTTCACTCTCATTTCTAAATTTATGGAGTTCTTCTTCATTTTCTACTCCCGTCACACAGTTGTCCACATAGAATGACCGACGTAACTTTTCAGCTGTGGTTCCCAATTCAGGTGGTGCTTTCCTTAGGTGGTGGTTCAAAACTGCAGCTAGAAGATATGGGCTTGCAGAGACTCCAAATACAACACGACAGTGCCGCATAACAACAATTTCATTATTCTCCCACCATAGGAATCGTAACCAGTCCCTATCCCTTGGATCTAGAGATATCTGGAGGAAGGCTTTCTCTATGTCTGATGTCACACCAATAGGGAATTGTCTGAACCTAGTGAGCACCAGAATGATTAATTCAATTTCGTTGGGGCCCTTCTCTAGACATCCATTCAGACTGTGCCCGTCTACATCTTGATTTGATGCATCGAAAACCGGTCGTACCTGAGTGGTGCTATTTTCTTTTAGAACCGCTCTGTGAGGAAGATAATGACAGATACTATTTGCTTCCCAGTGCGGAACTCTCTCTACAATTCCTAGTTCAATCCAACTCTTGAAAATCTGGTCATACTGATCGAATTTTCCCAACTGTTTCAGTCTGTGGATGGTGACATGCAATCTCTTTTTGGCTATTTCGAGGTTGTTTCGTACAGTTGGCTGTCCATTACTCCAGGGAAGGCGTACCATATATCTGCCCGACTCTTCTTGTTTCACTGTTTTCTCAAAAAATTGTTGGACTTCGAAATTCTTTTCTTGTTGGGTTTTCTTGATCCCAGGGTCCTTGATTCCTAGAAGTTCCAGTTCCCAGAAGTTAGCGAGGTGGGCCTGGCATGAGAGTGTCGCAACCATAGCCACTGAAACGGAAGACTGTTCTTGAGATGAGCCAACCACTGTCCAGCCTAACTTGGTATCAGTAGCCACCAGATCTGTTTCCAATCTTATGTGCTTGTCTGAAATGATTATGGGTCAAGCATCAGCTCCCAACAAGATCTGTATGTTAATGTCCTGACTATCTGAACCATCAGTAAAATCCGACAGAATCACCCCTCTTGCCCTTAGACGCCTGTAGATCTCAATGTCACTCAGCTTTGGTACAAACCCACAAATTTTTTCTTGGTACAAAACAGTGAAGTCTCCTTCGAATTCCCCCGATAAGGACTTCAGTCTGATTTTATAAACATTATGTGACTTGACCGCGGTTTTATGTCCTCCAAATAGTTCCTGGCGAACCAACATTCGGCACTCTCTCCTCAAACCATAATCCTTAACACTCGACTTCCGGATATAGCTCTTTTGAGATCCGGAGTCTATAAGGACTCGTACTTTATACTCCTCACCATTGTTCATGAGAAGTGCCACAAGTGTCTGTAAATAGACGACAGGTACGTTTGTTCCGTTCACCATGGACTTGATATCAACTGTTCCTGATGCCATATTCTTCTCCTCGTGCGACTCAATAGCTCTACACAAAATAGAGTAGTGTTTTCCCTTACATATGGGACATTTTACAAATGCTCTACATTTTGCACTTACATGGTTTTTCTTGAGACACTTGTAACAAGCACCCTTTCTCTTCACAGTCTCAAGACGTTCAGTTATAGTCATGTCTACAGCTTTACAGCACTCGAGAGAGTTGTGGGGCTTATCACAGAATACACACGAGATTTCTTTTTGTACTCCATTTCTGTTGCCAGTTTAACGATATGTTAACGGGTACTCAGATCCCCTTTCATTTCATTACCTGAATTGGGGATATTGATAATAATTTTTGCCCACATAAAGAGTTCCTACCTAACTCACGTAAGTTTAATGAAAATAACATAAAACATAAAATAATATTTGGCGCAAATCGTCTTTTATACCCTCTCAAACTACTACCGGCTTATTAAGAAGGGGCTATGAGAGTGGGAAGGTTATTTGTATTGTTGGACAGTGTAATTAAATAACAATATTTCACGAAACCATAGCAACTAGTTTTGGAGAATTTCTTCATTACTAGAGGTAATTGTGATCCACTCCGAAAACCGAATTTATCGAAAAGTGATTCTGTCAAGAGGCTCCATCGTCGAAACATCAAAAATCAAAATGCAAAGTCCTTGCGGGAATTTTCGACAGCCAAATCAGTGCAGGTTATAAATTAAAAACAATGAAATTGTTTTTAAAACTAACGTAAAATAAGTATCTTAAGCCAGAAACTCACAGTCCAATTTGTGATGTGATTCTTCGTCAGATGTAGGATCCAATGTAGGAGCAAAAATGTGCTTGATGGACGACACGTTGAGTTATTGATTGAATCAGAGCCCTAGATCATCCCACTAGAGCAGGCAGGGGTCTACAACCTACGGTCCGCGGGCCACATCCGGCCCACGAGCAGATTTTGACCGGCCCTCGGAAAAATTACAAACTGATATTTGAAAATATATTTCCTTAAAACACTTTCACCGGAAACTATGAGTACCTACAGTAATCGTCACTATTTTTGTCCCTTCCGTTCTCGATAAGTGTTAAGTTTTCTGTAAACCAGCAGCGATCAGCCATTCAGCGATGATCAGTGTTTTGCACGGTCTGTACTGTGGTGGTGTAAGAGGGGAAAGCTTACCCCGACTGTACCTAATGCAGGACTAAAAATAACTCATCATGTTATATTGAAAATGTATGGGTATTTGAAATAATCATTGAAATTTTTAGTGAAAGTAGGCCTAAGTAAAAATCATTAATAATAATTGTCTTACTTAGGTCTGGTATATTTTGTTCACAACATTATTTTTAACTATCTTAAAAGAACATGATTTGAGTTGTCCAACAACGAAGATATGTAAGGGAATATAGCTACTTAGGGCCACTTTCACCAACAACTTATGTAGAGGAGTTTGGCCAAACTCGATTAAATATAATCTCGAGGATCAAACCTTGGCGTCTTTCACCAACCCAAAACTCGTTTAAACCCAGATTGGAATAATCTAGTTTCCCTAACGGAGATTCCGCAAACTGTCCAATGAAACATTGGACAATTTGAAACGACAGTTTGAAAACCCGCCATGTGACCGACATATTATCAAGACAATAAAAAAGTGAATCACTACCATTCCAATTATTACCCGCGCCGTTTTTATCTAGTTACCTAGTTTTCATACTGTACAAGGGATAGCAATTCAACATCGTATTATAATGTGCTATCATCATCTATTATATTTTATTTCCCTATCATCCTACATCAATTTCGTATTATAATTCATCGATTTGACGGTAAAAGCCTTTTTCCATCTTACCTGTTCGAAGGGAACTCCAGGTGAGTGTCAATAAGCTCGAGAACTTTCAAAACTGTCGGTTTTGAGAGCCGGAATTTCCGCCAAAATTCGACGTTGTCCAACCGTCAAAATGAGGAAAGCGCCGTCGGATCGTCCTCGAAAATTAATTCGAGCGATAAATCGCGTGAATTCATCATCAAAAAGTTGAATAACAATAAACTTCAACTGTGAATCAAACTGTACAGGTATCAGCTGTTGGTGCGGGGCCATATTGCTCGATATCATTGTTGATTGTTATCACGACTAAACGGAGATGGGCAAGTGTAACTGACCGGGCCTTAGGAGATTAACCTCAAGCCCCCTCGTCAGGAGTTTAAACTCGTAAAGTGGTCTGGTGAAAGACGATTAGCTGGAATCTCCGTTATTTTTTAATCTTTTCTAACTTAATCTCGTTTATGTTGTTGGTTATAAAGCCGAGATTGGCCAAACTCGATTAAATATAATCTCGAGGATCAAACCTTGGCGTCTTTCACCAACCCAAAATTCGTTTAAACCAAGATTGGAATAATCGAGTTTCCCTAACGGAGATTCCGGAAACTGTCCAATGAAAAATTGGACAATTTGAAACGATAGTTAGAAAACCCGCCATGTGTCCGACATATCAAGACAATAAAGCAGTGAATCACAACCACGACCCGTTTTTACCCGCGCGGTTTTTTATCTAGTTACCTAGTTACTATCTACTCGCAACTTTTCGTTGACTTCCAACAAAGAAAGTGTGACACATCATTTGACGGAAGCAGGACGGTTGATCACATTATTTAAATGTACATAAGTTATTTTATGTGGTATAGGTAGGTAGGTACATACTGTACAAGGGATAGCAATTCAACATCGTACTATAACGTGCTATCATCATCGATTATACTTTATTTTCCTACCATCCTACATCAATTTCGTATTATAATTCATCGATTTGATGGTATAAAAGCCTTTTTCCAACTTATACCTGTTCGAAGGGAACTCCAGGTGAGTGTCGATAAGCTCGAGGACTTTCAAAACTGTCGGTTTTGGGAGCCGGAATCTCCGCCGAAATTCGACGTCGTCCAACCCGTCAAAATGTGGAATGCGCCGTCGGATCGTCCTTGGGCGTCTTTGCAGGACATCGTCCTCATCCGAGGAATCAAATTAATCCGAGCGATAAATCGCGTGAATTCATCATCAAAAACTTGAATAACAATAAACTATATATAAACTATAATAATAAACTGAACCAAACTGTAGAGGTATGAGGAATCAGCTGTTGGTGCGCGGCCATTTTGCTCGATATCATTTTTATCACTAATCTGAGATTGGCAAGAGTTAACTGGCCGAGATTGGGAGATTAACCTCAAGCCACCTCGTTAGGAGTTAAACTCGTAAAGTGGTTTGGTGAAAGACGATTAGCTGGAATCTCGATTATTTGTTAATCTTTTCTAACTTAAACTCGTTTATGTTGTTGGTGAAAGTGGCCCTCAGGGCGGAATCCATAGTCGCACCATGAGATAAGAAATTTCTTGACTCAGGCCAAGGTCACATCTGGCTTGAGGAGGTGAACTGGTATCCATAGTCAAAAGGTGCAGGCCTCGAGGCCGGCCTTAGCTGTAATTTTTCTCAAGGTGGCTTGGAGGAGGGTTGGAGTCTAGAGCGAGCAAAATGAGGTTCTTCCAACTATTTTGGGCATTCCATGCTTAGTAAATCACGATACTTGAGCTTCGTTCTCAGTGCGCGTTCTGCGAGTTCGGAACGGTTCTGGGCAAGCGCAGTAGAGTTTTGTCGTTCGCAGTGCCAGAACGCCCAGTTCCGGAACGCCAAGAACGCCGAGTTCTGCGTTCGCAGTGTTTTGCGAACCCAGTTCCGAACGGTTCTGTCAGTTCCCGTTTTTTTTTCGGAACTGTGAGAACTCGAACGCAAGGACGTAGTTAACGCATGCGCATTTCACTATTTTTCGGATCTCGTGGAGTAAACAACTTTCTTCTTCATCGACTTTATTCATTAAACAACTTTATTCTAGTTTTATTTCGCTCGCTTTATTTCGCTTCATCGATCATAATAACCTAATTTCAGCTTCATTGATTATAACTAGTCTCTATACGTTAGCAAACTATTCTAAATAATTCGAAATGTCAACTAGCTCGTCAAGTTCAGATAGTGATAATTTCGACGATGGTGTTCCGTAGACGATGAGGACGAGATCGAAGTTATAGTTGGATCTCGTCTACATCCAAGAAACTCAAATTGTTTTGAGAAAATTGTGCCAAGGTTTGACGACGAAGAGTTCGTTTACCATTTTCAAATAAGCCGTGGGCTCGCGGAAGAGTTAACCCACCGTTTTCAGACCAGCACCCTCTACCATTACCGCTTCGGTCCTTATGGCAAGGTATTTCAAAAAAAAGTTCCAGTCATGAAGCATGATCGTACGAGCGAATTCTCGTAAATTATCTTAGTACCTATATTACGTTAGGTACATAGTTTTGAAATTAGAACACATTGAAATCGTAATAACCAACTTTATGGCAACAAAATTCGATCTAAATAATAATCTGCGACTCTAAAAAGATTTGGAAATTTTAGCTTTTTTCGGGAGCTTTTATCGATTTTCCGCAAATAATAATGAAATTTCAGTAATAAAGGGATTTTTATCTCAATTCTAAGGATAGTTATCTTCTGGAATGACAAATATATTCGAAAAGGGAGCACTGGAAGGTAACACGAGTTGAGTGACGTTACAAACAGCACAGGTTATTCCACTTCCAAGTTCTGAAATCGTTCGCAGTGCAGAACGCAGTTCCACAAGTTCCGGAACTCCCCGGGATTTTCCGTCCCAGTTCTGATGAGTTCGAGAACTGTTAGAACGCGCACTGAGAACGAACCTTTGGTGACTCCATGCTTGGAATTCCATGGTATTTGTTCGACGCAACCTTGGTGAGGCCAGAAAAATGAGACAACATTTGTGAGTTGTGTTATTTTATCGAAAAGTTGACAGTTGAGAGTTGACACACGTTTTTCGTTTAACTTTTTCGCCTTGTACCTGTCTACCTGCCTACTGTTTCATTTTTATTATTAATAATTTTTTGTTGTGTCCCTCGTGGTTGCGTACTTGTACAAAAGCTGTACCCACCGTTTGTGTTTTATTCCCGATTGTTTTGTACCAAATTTACTCATATGTAAGCAAAAAATTTGAAAAATTAAATTGTTTGTAACATAAAGTGATATTTTACTTTACAATTTTAGTTATCAGAAATATTAACTAGCATACCATAAGTATACTTACATAAGTATACTAACCTAATGAAACTACACGAAATGATTAACTGAGAAATAAATGTTTAGGGACTTGCCGACTAGGTTGATAGCTGAAATTTGAAATTGGTGGGGGGCAGTTATTTCATTTCCATCGGATGAAAAAATCCGAAGATTGGAATTATCCAATCATCCAATCCAATAGTTGCACCAGGAATTTCTCTGTGGTAAGTAAATTGTTGACTTCTGGGAACCGTGACAAGTTCAACATTTTCATCATCGAGTCGGTCGTCCAAATCGTCCCACTCAAAAATAAACAAACTCTCCATCGTGAACTAATTAAAAACTAATAAATCTCAAACAAATAATAACTCAAACAAACTAATTACGTACAAGAAACAGCAAAAAATAACGTTTCGAGGGAGGTTTGTACCTTCCTTGGCTGGAGGTGGGTTTCAACCCCTCTGGAGTCGAGAAATTTCTTATCTCACCTTCAAAAATCGTCTATGAATCGGGTTTTCGAGGAGGCTTGGAGGCCGGCCTCGGAATGTAACGACTCTGAATAGGTTAAGGAGACATGAACCCACCTCAAGGCCGGCCTCAGCTCAAATGTGGAGGCCGGCCTTACATTTGCGACTATGAATACCGATGGGGTGAAATTCTCCTCAACAACCCACCTTGAGGCCGGCCTCAGCGTTGAGGAGCGACTATGGATTCCGCCCTAAGCCCAGATATCTCAATAACCACCACTGAGCACTCCTAATTAAAACAAAACTTCGTGAATGTATGAGGGGGGGGGGGGGGGGGGGGGAGCGGCTCGGGATATATTAGTATATTGTTGGCCCACCTTGTCTCAAATATTTCATAGTGTGGCCCTTCAGTAAAAAAGGTTGGAGACCCCTGCACTAGAGGATCTCCATTGATAATCGGCTCTCATGAAGGTCACACATTGATAATCTTTTGCTCAAATTAGCCTCTTGCAACTACATGCTGCACCGTTTGGCTGGCTCTGTGTCGCAGGATGTCCTTCGGAATGTATATTTTGCCTGCTTTGTAAGCAGGGTTTCATATTGAGTTTTGGTATGGGGTAATTCGTGTCATGCGGGTGAGCTTTTCATTCAACAAAAGAGGGCTATCAGAACTATTTGCGGGCTATGCCGGAGTCAGAGTTGCCGTGGAAGCTTTCGCACCCTGGGAATCCTCACTGTTCCAGCCCTTTATGTCCTGAGCTGTCTCCAATTCGTTAGAAGCAATCAGGGTCAAAGGGAACGGCGGCGTGATCTGCACACCTATGATACCAGGAAGAGAGACGACTTGTTTCTTCCAGTGTCTCGTCTCAGTGTGACGAGGGATACGAGTCCTTTGCAGTCGGGCGCCAAGTTTTTTAATCACCTTCCCAACGAGCTGCGTTCTCTTCCTGAAAAGAAGTTCATCGCTACAGTCAGGGAGAAGCTGTTGGATGCAGAACTTTATACTGTGACGGACTTTTTTCAGGAGGGCTTTGGTCTTGGTCCTTGATATTTTCTTTTTACTGGGCGTGTTTTTTGCCCCGTTTTTTATTCTTTCCGAACTGTAGCTGCAGGTAGTTTAAGTTTTATTTCAAATTTTATTAAAATTTTTGACAATTGTATTGTCGATCCGGCCTTTACAAATAAATAAATGAATTATTAAATGAAAAAGATCCTACTTCTTTCTACTGCTCCAGAACGTAAATGGAGACATCGGCCGATTCACTGTCAGTTAAAACGTTGATTTCGTCTTATACACATCGCGTTACTTCACTGTTTTTACATGAACACTTTTTTGTTAAAAATGGAAGGACGTGAAGGTCTTTCAGAGGTTATCGATGTTTATCGCAGATACTCATTCACGCATTACGGTATCTTGTTTGGAGATGAATGGAACAACTTTCCTCAACAAGAAATTGATAGTAGAGTTGCCTATTCTGAGCATAAGTGGCTGGCTTTATTGATAAGGATGATTTGCTAAGCTAAGGTCGTTGCTACTTTTCGATGATTGCACATTGAAACTTGACTTTCAAATTCAAATTATTTATTTGAGCACATAGGACATTATTTAATTACACTTTCAAAGGCTTCAGCCCATGGTAAATCAAATAGTCGTAAAAGATTTTGTGCGCTGGAACTTATCAGAATCTTGATCACTACTAACTTATTTTTTGTAACTGGAAATGAATTAGGTACATACATTATTATGTCGATTAATATATTTTTTTTTTTGTTTAATTCGAGGTCTAATGGAATCAGAATGTGGTTACCACAGATGTTCACGATTGCTGAAAACGCAAACTCTGCCAACTCTACATTTAATAACGCAGGAATCTGTGATATTCTTTCATCAACTAGTAGTTCTACTTCATTAGAATGTGTGAGTACTATCAACCTGCGGTTTTCAACATTAAATAATAATCGTTCACGTTAATTTTAAAGTGATAATAGTTTGATGTCGATAGAGTTGGCATTGATTTCAATGGGTTTTATTTTCAGGGTGTGACTTCTCCAGTAGCATACACGAACATGCTGATCGTAAACAGTGGGCTCCTTGTAACTTACCCACTGTTTTTTGTGTGTGTCAGTCGTTTTGGAAAGAAAATGCCCATAGGTGAGCATGACAAAGTGTTATCATCTTCATTTGAACTATAAATTAACGTTTTCTCTGAATCAAACTTGACATTCATGTCAAAAAACGCCAGTTACATCCAAAAGTTTACCTTTTTTCTGTTTGAATAAATGATAACCTTTTTGTGGAGATCTTCCCTATCGATAGTAATCAATCTTGAACTATAAATTAACATATTCTCTGAATCAAACTTGACATTCATGTCAAAAAACGCCAGTTACATCCAAAAGTTTACCTTTTTTCTGTTTGAATAAATGATAACCTTTTTGTGGAGATCTTCCCTATCGATAGTAATCAATCTATGATAATCGCATTCACACCATACTTATGTTTTAGTTGGAGAAGGCACTTGGATTCAATCAGCATAGGCTGTATCTGTAAATGAAATACGTCTGATTTTCAATATGCTGGTTGAAAATTGTTTTCCGATTCAAAGTCGTGTTAACAATATTTTATCTGTTAAACCACTGTCAAACGCGAACATTTAGTCGTTCAAGGCTCCTTATCCGTTTCATTAAAATATATTTTATCAAATTTTTAACGATAAGAAAAAAGACCCTTCCAATAGTTTTTCGAAATACAGATTTTTAATTTTGTAAACCGGGGTGAAGGCGATATACTGGGGGGAAGGCGGTCATTTTGATTTTCCCCACTAATTACTCTAGCGCTCCTAGTGGGTGATCACTGATGGCTCCATGAAATGTGCAGTGCATATCCACTGTTGTCTATCAACACGATGATAAAGTTTTTAGAGCGTTTTCTAACCTTATCAGTGCCTTTTATCAGCCAGGTTTGTGAATCACGTTTTCGTGGCAAGGTTATTCATAACCGAAAAACCTCTGTGAGTGATAGTTTAAGAGTTCAACTTCTGCAATTGTTTTTAAGTATTTACGTTCTTCGAAGGTAATTGATGAGAAAACCGTTGCTAACATAATTATTGGAGTAACTACGTTGTCTATGTAGTACCAAATGAGTGTTTTTTCATTTTACAGGGGTGAAGGCGATCATGCCTCGAAAATACATTAAAAATTCCTAAATGATGTTCTAGTTAACTCAAAGCATGATAATATATTCTATATTACCATAGAGTACTATTTCTATTCATAGCCTAAGGGCCAAGCCCATAGATTACTGTATACCATTTTTTTTTTCTTAACACAATTGTTTTTCCTTTTCTCAACTTATTCTAGTTCGCTGAGTTTGATTATCTCTGAAAATCTTCCTAGCTAATGGATATGTTCATAGCTTGCAATAACTCGAAAAGACTGATAATGTTGACTAATAAGTGAAGTTCTAGTTTTAATCATTAAAGTTCCTGTATTCTAAGGTGTTACCATGACAGGTAATGGTACCTACTTACCAATTTCTATTCCTACCTATTACTAGTTATTATCTTTACATGAAATGTTTTAAATAATGTGATATTAAAGTTTAAATAAATGAAATATATTTTCAACCATTCTGAAACTGATGTCGCGTGACTTTGAGTCATGTTAATTTATTTTCCTACTAAATTATCTGCTTTAATCCCCTCCAAACCAATTTTCCTGCCCATGGATGTCTATTAAATAATTTTTTAAAAGTTTAATTCTGATCGCCTTCAACTTTCTAGAAAGATGAAGGCGATATCAAGTGTAAAAACATGAGTGATCGCCTTCACCCCTACCCATGGGGTGAAGCCGATCAGTGTTTAAATAAATTTAAAAAAAACGGTAAATAAAATGATCAATTCAATGTGATTATGTCATTGCAATTGTGAAATGTGAAGGAATATATATTATTTTTTGTACAATTTTTGTATCCATTTAATAGGGGGAAATAATAGAAAAACTTGAAATAATGATCGCTTTCACCCCAGTTTACCCTGTGAACTTGGAAAGTCGGTTGAAGGCTCGAAAATTAAGAGCAGTTTGGGGTTAGGGAACTATTAGAAGTAGTGAGAACTCGATTGTTCAATAAATTTACATTTATATTTGGTAGGATTAGTGATGGTTTTCATTACAATTCGTTTTCAGTGAATTCGCTTTTTTATATTTTACAGTGTCTACTACATTGATTCCTGCTTTCTTCACTTTTGCCATACCTTTGGTTCCTTCGCCCTACGTAGTATACGTTGCTGGAGTTTTTTTCTCGATAACTGGTGTTTCCTTCTATGCTCTCTTGACATCAGTTGTTACTACCTTTCCGACCAGAGTAAGGTAAATAGTCAAATTACCAATTAAATAGTTAAATTACAAATTACCTACTAGTAAACTGAAGTCGTACTCAAAAGAACTACTGGTGCTGGTCTAATGCCTGGCTTCGAGCGGCCACCCTACTTAATTAAGTTTAAGGTTGAAAAAATCAGAAAATTGTCTCACCTATGTCATTCTGTAATAAATTGTAGCATCGTTGATGCGTTGTCATGTTGTTTGTCCGATCAGTGGCACAAGTTGGACGTCATTTAAGAAGGCGAGGAACAGGTCTGGTTCATTTTTACGCATTTGTCTCCAGCAAAATTCTTCAAGATGAAATAGTGAGGAGCTGGTGCCTCTCATTTTTTTCAATTTATTTTGGCGTCTAGCCATGAGCGTTCTGTTCCCTGTGTATGAGCGTGAGTGCTAGGGTCGACGTAGGATGATTAACTGTGAAGTGTTTGAAGCCTTTGCTGTTCAGATCTCGATAAGCGGCCCACTCGTCACTATGAATGTACGAACCGATTGGCACAAGCGTAGAGCGAGTAACGTTACTTCCTCGTTTCAGTTCAAAAACCCACGGCCCATCAATCAGCGTACCGTGATTTCTATGATTCTCTATTTCTACATCTTCGTCACCGCTAGCGACTTCAAGAGGGAGTCTGTTTCCAGCCAAAAGCCTCCCCCGGTTGTATTTACGTCTCCCAGGAAATCTGGATTCATCTGTTTGGATTGGATCGCCTTTCGTACCAACCATCTTACGATACACTGGCCGAATTCCAAAGATAAAAATCAGTCTTAACAGATTTGTTTACAAACACGCTGGCGGAGAGGCGGAGAGGTGGCTGCGTACGAGAACAGAAGGGGGCAGGGTGGATGCGTATTAGACCAGCACCGTACTACCTACCACCAGTGATTTTGAAGTTTTTTCTTCAACATATGACTCAGTTGGTAACTTTAATACTTGTAAGGACTTATTAGCATAGTTCATTGTGCGCGTCAGATCCCTACATAGTTCTCCATGTCATTATTGGTGGAGCAATTTTGTCGTGTGAATAAAAGTGAAATCCTCGTAACAATCATAACTGCTACAGTTTTCATCCGAATTAGATGAATTTCTTTAGAATTATGGTGGTTGATCCTAGATAAGGCTGGTTGCAAGGGTGGGGTCCAGGGGTCAATATCCCCGTAGTCCCCAGTCGAATTTCGTGGGTCAATCGGGTCAAAAACTCACTCCCATCATCCTCCCGACTCGGAATACAAAAAGTTATCCCCTAGAAGGTCATTGATAGGGAAATAAACTCTGGCTCGTTTCGCCCGAGCGAAATGCAGGTGTGACGCTATCAGCACCAAATCCCAAATCTCCATTTGGGCAAGCCCCCGAGTAGGCTTCCCCGCACTCGCCCGTGTGACAGACAAACCTCCTGCCCAGATGGATGCAAAGGAAAGCACCTTTTCCGGTGCGATGTACGAGAAAAAAGTTCCATCCACGCAGCATGATAGAATTTTGGTTGATTATCTATCGTTTATGTTAAATTGTATTGCAATTTGAGCAACTCTGCTAAAACTAATAAATTCAACGATTTTTAGCCAATTTTAGTGATTTTTTAAAGTAAATTTTCCAAAATTTGACCAGTTCAATGTACTCAAAAATTGTAGGCCAACAAACTCATCCTTTCATTTGAAAAGCTAGATTTTGTTGGTGCAAGAACGGGATTTTTATCTCAATCTATTTTTATAATGTGTGTGTATGTATATATTTATATACATATGAAAAAGTGTTAAAATCCAGGAATCGTTTCAAAATGCCACAAAACGGAGTTCAATGAAAAAATTTTCGAAAATTTAAATTTTAAATTTTTTGGAGCCATTACAAACAGCTTCATTATTTACGAGAATTCGCTAAAAATCAGCACAGATCTGATTCTGACCTGAAAGACAACTGAAGATGGCTGAGGACAGTGCTGCCAACATGTAGGGCAGAGCTGCGGTTGGTATGACCTCCCTGTAGCTATTTAAAAAAATACCTTTGAAGCAAACTCTGTTCAGCGCGTGGTGGAGGTCACTACTATTGTTAAAACACCCTCTAGTGCCCCTAGGTATAATGGTAGTTTCTAAAAATAAAAAATTGTTATGTTGGTATATGTACTGTGTCTATAGTTTTGAAAGGAATTCCCAATATTTCTGAAATTCACCAGGCTGATTATCAGTGGATCCCCTTGCATTCTTTTTTGAATCATGTCTTATCAAATTTTATCTATTGTTTTATTTTCACTCTACAGGGCTACAAGCGTCTCAATGACTCAGTCTGTTGGAAGGATAGGAGTATTGTCTGCTAACCTATTTGTTTCACTGTTGATTGTGGATCACTGCTCCTTTGTGATGTATTCTATAGCTGGACTTCTCCTTGGTAACCTATATTACTTCGTATCTTAATCTCAAGTTTCTTAATATTTCGATTTTAACCTGCTTACAAATGTATATTAAATTGCTTTGCAATACGAACAATCATCCTTGTGATGATATTTTTAGTGACCATCTACTTATGAAATCATACATTATTTATTATTCATCTAAATTCATTCCAATGGTTAAATTATTCTCTTGTTTTTTTGCAGTGGTCGGATTAGTAGCAGTTATAATGCCCACCACTCCAATTGATCTCACACGAAAACGTGCTCCACCACCGCCAAAGGAGTGAATGATGAAGTAAGTAGCTACAACTAGGTACCTTCTAAGTTTTGTTCCAAGAAATTAGATATTTCCTAAATGATAAGTCAATTGAGATAAGATACTTGGGGATTTTATCATCTGGGGGTCTGGGGCGAGCTATAGCGGATAGTAACCTGATAAAGTCGAGAGGGTCAAATTAGCATTTCATCTTAGAGTGACGGGATTTTACCGCCTATCCTGTGTGTTCAGTTTCCAGCATTTCTACGTTTCCTAGATCTTTTCTTAGTCACGAAAAGGATTCGCAATGGCAGATTTTGAAAATTTATGAACAAGAAAATGAATATAATTTTCATGAATCATAAATAACAAGAAATGAATATCACTGTTATCGATGTGTGAAGTTACTTTGCGATAGGGAGGAAGAGATGAGATAGGTTGGTTTGGGATAAAGCGTCTTATGTTTACGTGAAATACATTTGTATTATTGATGATGAGGCACCTCATCTGCCCGCACATGCGCAGTAGTGTTTTCCGTTCTCGATAAGGTGCCTCATCTCTATCTCCCTATCGCTTTAGGAACTCTCTACTTTATGGCGGTAGATATTCTTGACTAACAACTGTGGTAATCAACAGTGATTTCATCATTATGTTCCTGTTTAACAGCGTTCAGGAGAACCTGAAATGGAGAATGGTTACAATACGAGAAGGTTACGTCGAAATAGGTTGCTCGACTCTGCACTTCTATCCATCAAGCAGTCGGTTTCTGCTGATTGCTGACTATCCTTCAATAAACTGCAGCCATCGAGAGCGCTTTTTGGGTGGCGGAGTCACTTTTCAACAGCAGCTAGATGAATTCTGTTGGCATCTCTCTACTTCTGTTAACAGCTATTGTTTTCTGAAACGAAGCTGATACCTACTTGTGATATATCATTATATGCACCAACTTTCTCCACAAATCGGTCATTTTTTCCTTGTTTCACCCACATTATTTTTCTACCCATTGTGAATAATTCTTCTTACACAGACTCAGTGGATCGAGGGTCCAAGGGCTACATTGATTGTGGAAAATTACAATGGCGATAATTCGACAATTGTTCCATTCGTATGCAAAATATTGAAGCTAGGAAATTCTTTCGGATGGATGAGCAGGAAATAGGATTTGTGATGATTTGTTGAAACTAGACTTTTGTAGGTTCCAGCCCACAAAATCAAATTGTCGTTAAAGACAAAACACCCCTCCCCCCCACCCTTCGAAATGGCCCTGCACACGCACACGATACTTTTGTTCAGTTAGGTCTAAAATGCAAATGCCAGTTGAATTCATCTTCTATAGGGGTATACATGGTACAGTAGTTTTGACGCCAGAGTTTCAGACAGGAATCAGAGTTTCAACAGGTTGTAAAGCGCATGGCCTTTGTCTTTTTCAACAATTAGATTCATGGGCTGAAGCCTACGAAAGTCAAGTTTCTAAAGTTTCTATGAATCATTGCTCCGAAAAAGTCCCCCCCCCCCCCCCCCCCAACTTTTTGAGGAGTTGGAAAATTGACAATCTGAAGAAAAAGTAAAGAAAAAATTTTAACTCCCTAGTCGAAGTTGTGAATTTCCCGATTCGTGAAATTATAAGAGAGAGAAAGAGAGAGAAAAAAAAAAACAAGCGGAAATTTCCCAACTTGAACACCTTTTCTGCAAAAGGGTTAAAAAAAAAAAACCTTTGTTACGAAGCATTATCAGATTATGAGGGAATCTATGTAATCCTTATTTTCATCCACAATCCCCAACGTTTCAACTTGTGAAATTCCCAATCCAACGAGAAGTTTCCATTCCGAAAATCTTCCTTCCCCACCAAATCGTCATATGTAGTGTGATTCATAACAAATTTGCCAGGTAGAGCAGAATTAAAAAATGTCGATTTCCCAATTCAATCTGCTCATAGTGGACATTTAAAAGATAAAAGCAAAGACAAGGCAGGTCTAGAAACGCTTGCATACGAGTCTGCAACACATTGGGACATTTTATGTCTTTAGTTGCAGGCTCATATCATCAGAAGCGGTTGCAATTATGTTCTCAATATCAATTATTGAGAATGATCACCTGAGTGTACACAATTATTCAAATAACCATGCTCATGAATCAGCTTGTTCGTCACGCACTTCGCAGTAGTTAACATAATATGGTTGGATAAATCGAGAGCTTTCGAACGAATGGTCAACGAATTTTGTGGGATGAAAAACGACCATTTCCCTAGCAACGACTCGGTTGTAAGCGTAAATCATCAGAATATTTTCGTGAGCAATTTCCGTGACGTTTTGTTAGTTTATATGCCACTGCAAAGACATAAAATGTCAATAAGTAGGAGACCTGAATGTAAGAACTAGGTAAATTTTTTATGGCAACTGAAGGTAGAACAGAAGCTATTGATTATATTTTTCCAACTATGTAAGTACCTACCTACTAAGTTAGTAGGTAAGTTAGTACCTCTCTTTGAATTCTACGAGAGAGTTACTCTCACTGATAACAGCGCTTTGTGCGCCAGTGTTCACAACCACGATGTTACAGACACCAGCTACTTCATGGACCCTTTTACCTTTGAGCTCACGGTTGATTGAAAGTGAACATTTGCGGATTTCTGACATACTGCTTGTTGTTTTCTTGATTATTCTCTCATTACGTATAGGTAGGTACATACCTAATAACTCCAAATACACACAAGAAAAAAAAAAAAAAGAGTTGTTCAGTTGCGTGTATCAGCAGAAAGAAAGGTTGGCACAAGATTCAATGTAATAAGTGTCTCACTGTTTTCAATTTTAAAAACTCTTCTATACGATTTTGTTATCATTGAATAAACGCATTTGGAAATGAAGCAAAATGGTATTTATTAATTTATTTAAATGAACGGCAAAAGCCAATACACAGAGGAAACACAAAACGAGTTAATAAATTACAACATGGTTGGCTTAGAATATACAATAAGAACAGTACCTAGCAAATAAACAAAGCAATAAATTAAACAAGTAATAAGACAAGGAAGATTATGGAAAATAACAAATCACTGAAAACCAACTTCAGCCAGCCAACGCTTCAGGGTATAGGAAGAGGTATTAAAGATGTCACAACCACTCGACTCCGGGAACGCATTCACCTCACGAGGTAAACGACACAATGGCCGATTCAGAAGGTAGTTGTGGGCTGTGGAAAGCGCTTGAAACAAGGGTGTTTGGCGAGTTCTGTAGGGAGGCACATTTATGATGATTGTAAAGAGGAGCGAAGGGGATTGGAGAACTCCATTTGTTAATTTGTGAAAAAAAGTTATATCTGCCACCTCTCTACAGCTCTCAACAGTGAGCAACCCGTACTCGGTCGCCAGGTGATGAAAATCAACCTGCTCCAAAGCTGTTTTCAGTTTGAATGCAAGGTAATGCATGAACTTCCGTTGAAACCTCTCCAATGGATATCTGTATGCTGTATAAAACCAAACAATACTTGCATACTCTGAAATCGGGTAACCAAGGACCTGTACAACAGCATCAATTGACAAGAAATCTCTTGTGCACCCTTTGAGAATACCGAGAGCTGTCAGAGCTAGAGCATCCACATGATCGTTAGAGGTCAGTTTCGAGTCCAGAATGATTCCAAGGTTCCTGGTCAAGACAACTGTGGTAAGAGGGGCTCCTTCCATTAGATGGTTGTACTCCAGTTGAATTAAAGATCTTATGTAAGTCGATACAGTACATTTGGTTGGATTAAGTTCTAAGTGATTAGCCGAACACCACTCCAGGAGTGAATCAAGGCTAGCTTGAAGGAGACAACAGTCTGCCTAACTAGAGATTCGTCTGAAAACTTTCAAGTCATCATCATTCATGAGTACCTTGATCTCATCAGAGGAAAGCTGGGAACAAACACTATTTATCAGCAGAAAGAACAAAAGCGGGCCAATGTGTGTACCTTGAGGCAAATCCTCTGAGACCTGTTCGATAAAAAACTCTCGATCCAGGTTTTGGAAAGCTCCATGGACACCCAAAGAATAAAACAAAGCGATAATGTGCTTGTGAGAGACCTGCTCGAAAGCTATAGCTAAATCCACCAAGAATACATCAACCTGCACCCCATCCTCAAATCCAGAGAACACGAAATCAGTGAACTCCACCAGGTTAGTAACTGTAGACCTACCTCTAGTAAATCCATGCTACTCTGGGACAATGAAACTGGGGAACAAAGGAGTCAACTTATCAACAACGAGTTTTTCAAACAACTTGGGCATAGCGGATGTTGTGCAAACTGCTCCGTAGCTTGAGATTGAAGATTTCTTACCAGATTTATGGATTGGTGTAATAAATTGGGATTTCCATACAAGAGGGGGAATGTGCCACTGGTTAGTCATTTGTTAAATATAATTGATAAAGGTCGAGCAAGAAAACAACAGCAGGAACGTAGTAGGCTAGCAGGTATTCCATCCGGTCCAATACCTTTATAGGGGTCCAATGACTCGAGTGCGCAATGGAACTCTTCTTCAGTCAACTAGGTGTTACCGATAGAAACAATATCTTTACAAGATTAGTGCGATTGATATAACTATAGGCGCCTCATATACACTAGTTAGTAAACTCCAGCCAAGCCAGTTGAAACCAAGCTCAGTTGTTATGTTATGTTTCTAATAAAGAAATTTTGGAAAAAAAATACATGGGGATATAACCTATAGATACAATATCGGGGGATGACATTACACTTGAACCACTTACGATTTAAAAAAAGTTTTCCAAATCGTCGTTTGAAAAAAAAAAAAAAAAAAAACCCTTAAAACTGTTCAGTACTATTTACTCATTTATTAGAAGAACGTATGAGACGCCGTATTCTGGACTAATGTAAGGTTCTTTAAATAATAAAGATCATAGTGTAGACTGAACAATAAGTATCAAGAAGCTGTTGTTTTCTTGACCCTTGAATACAGTTTGCAGGAGAAGGAGCAGAGGCTGCAGAAGGAGCTGGTGGCATTTTCGATTTACCACAACACAACTGACTGGAAGTCTCCTTGTGGTACATTTTTTAAACTGTATTCTGAACAGTGATTCTGTGTGTACTGAACAGTTTGAGGGGGGTTTTTTTTTTTTTTTTTTTTTTTTTTTTCAAACGACGATTTGGAAAACTTTTTTTAAATCGTAAGCGGTTCAAGTGTAATGTCATCCCCCTGATGGTGATTGTTGATTATGGACGCTGGGGTCTGATGATAGATAGTTTAATGCTGATTTCAAAAGTGTGGTGAACATCTCAAAAATTGATGATAAAAATAGTAAGAAAGTGTTGGTAATGTCTAAAAGGAATCGGCGATTTTCTGTATTTCGCAAAAAGTGGAATAACTCAGAAACGAAGCCCCGAAAAGAAAATTTCAAGGAGGCATTTTCTGTTCCAAATTCAACCTAAAATCGAAAAAAGCAAAAAAAAGGGGGGTCAAGAGGAAACCGTAAGTTTCAGTAAATGATTTGAGACCCTAAAACATGGAAAAATAAAAATCGGACTTCCGCATCGTGAAGCTGAGTTGAAATACTATAAAAAAGGTCCAGTTCAATTTTTCGATAGCTCGCACCTTAAGGTTGTAATTTCCCGATGGGCCCGTTTAGATGGGACACCCTGTATATACACTAGCGAAGAAAGATGCAAAAAGCTCAGAGCATTCCAAATATGTGTTAGCATGATCATTGCACTATAATGTAGGGTGTATTTACGATTGGAAAATTTTCTTAATTTTAATAAATAAACAAATGACGTAAGTAATTATGACTAAGAAATTTTCTTTATCAAATTTGAATCATTTCATTACTTCTGAATGCATAAATTTCCATTACGAAAAAATCACAGCCAGCTGGGAATTTTCGCTCTGAAGAGTTGGGCAAGTCACGAGGTTCAACCCCCCCATTTTTTCTTAGCACTGTGTGTGAAAGTCATTGGAAAGCACTACATTTTGAACACAACTAAGCGCTTTACTATAAACATATTAAACCAGTTACTAAAATGGCAAAACATAGCTTTAAAACTGCGAGATTTATATTTGAAGCAGAATGTTTCTTAGAAATAATTTTTGATGAGTTTTCCTTCGATTAATCTTGTTTCGAAGGCTGATTAATAAAATCTCTGGCTGGGCGTAAACCTGCATGTAACAGGGGCTACCTCTTAGTTCTACTATATGGCCTAGAGATATTGTCTTTATCACACTGAAGATAATGAGTATCACCTATCGGTTATATATAGGTAATGTAGATGAAGATTATAGTAGGTACCTGTCAGTTATATTGGTAATGTAGATGAAGGTTGTATATAGTAGGTAGAGGTTTAGATAAAAGTATCAATATTAACTAATTGATTATTTATATTGAGGGGTAGGTTGTGAAATAAAATACCCACAACATGATGATCACCTTCTGGAACTGTATCTTCCAGTTATAATTAAAACTTGCACATAAATATTAAAGTGCAGTGCATAATGCTTGGAATTTTACATCATTTTTCTATAGTTGGTGAGGGCCTTCTAACTCGAAACTATCTTGGCACTCCTCTTCAGATCAATGTTATCAGATCTCCAAATCCTAGAGGTCGGTACATCCTCTTGGTGCATTTTGTCCGTTCAGAATGCGTAATGATGACAGTATTTTCGTAGTTACTTCTCAATTATTTTCCGTTCCTTCGGTATCAATACTGCCACGATGCCAATAACTGAAAATCATAACCAACTATTATAGGTACTTTTTGCTAGTTTTACTGTGAATCATCCCAGAGCTTTTACATCAGACGCCCACTTGTTTGAATTTGTTTGGTCGATGTTTCAATCTCGAAGACTGAGCATTCTTTAAATAGTTGTGCTGATCCACAGTAAATTTTAACTCGTAATCTTTCCCAGGTAAAGGCTCAAGCAAACGGTCGCCATCAAAGCCACTCAACTGTTGAGACGAAACTCCTCTGAGTAGATTAGGGTGGAATCGTTACGTTTCAATTGGTACCTACTATGTTCCATTGTTACTGTTTCCGAGTGATATTAGATCCCAGGTGGCCTACTGTGTAATTTGAAGTTTTTTGAATTTTTTTGGGTAGACTGACACGTCTGCTGCATTGGTATGTGACAACAACACACCCAAGCAGGTAGGTACCTACATTGTTTTGAAACCTCTGTCTAATACCTATATTGTTTACTTTGAGTAGTGTAACCCACAATTATACTCCTTAATTCCGAACTAGAGGGGTGTTCTCTAACTTTTCTAGATATAACCAGCAGTGGACTAAATATCCACTCAATAAACTGGCAAAACAACACTTGTAAACTAACCAAGAGCAGTTAGTTTCAAGCAGAATCGCCAAGGGTCAACTCTTATGGCTGCAAAATGAATACAAATGTTTTGTTTTCAAACTTAGGGACCACTAAACTCATAGTTTAAATTTATATTAAATTCTTGAATAATAGGAAAAGTAAGTTAATGAATCACAGAGTGATATAGGACGAGGAAACACCAAAACCTCAGTGTAAATTTCACACTTAATCTTGTAAATCTTATGACCTCCTATGGAGGCGGTGAGAAAGTTTACTAGAGTGGAAAAAAGTAAACCCTTACAGAACACCTGAATCCACGGTAAAACATGGCTGCCCTGTTTGAGTTGGAGGAGTAAAGATTAAAGATCACCTGGAGAAATAGTTCAAAGCAGCGTTTTTCCACTGTGGTTTAGTTTTCCGCATCAAATTTAAAGAGAACACCCGCCCTCCTGTCTAATATAGGTACTTAATGTTTACTTTGAGTGTAACCACAACTGTTCTCCATAATTTTGAACTGGCTTGAGGACATGATTGTACATTAACCAGACATTTTCCCGAACCTAGGTTTAAAAAAAACAGTTATTTCTGTGATAAGTTTTGCTAGTAATAAGTTCTAAGCCGAATAATAGAGACATTGTATTATGCTAATAACTGATTATGTTATTCATTTAATCATTTACCTATAAATGGTACGATAAATTTCTCTAAACCAAATGTCATACGTTCCCCGCTGAATCGGGAGTCCAAAATTACTATGTTGAAAGCATGTGATGTTCATGGTTGAGCTCGAGAGAGATTGAATATTAAAGTTAGTGCCCTATTGATGTCACTGAAACCGCAGTCTGACTCTGTGAAACTGGATCGCATTTTGTCGAAACTAGAAGATTTGGATAAGAAGATTGGTACTACATCCCAAGATTTCAAGGATCTTAAGACGAAGTTAGATGGGGATTTCAAAGCTGTTAACAATAGGCTTGACTCTCAATTGTCAAGAATTGTACAGCTTGAAAGGCAAGTCCGCAAACGTAACCTGATGTTGTTTGGGGTGCCAGAAGGAGAAAATGGAGTCCAAGATGAACTGTCAGCTACAATGGATCTCATTACTAATGTAATGAATATAAACTGTGGCCCGGACGACGTGGAGGATGACTACAGGACACGTAGGTGGCAAGCTGATCAAAAGAAACCCCCGCCCCATTTGTCTCGTGTTGAACAGCCTAAAACTCAAGAAGGAACTTTACGCTGCTAGATCATCGTTGGAATCGAAACACATACTTCTGAAGGAGGACCTACCCATTGAGATCCGGAACCAGAGAAGGGCATGGTGGAGGCAGAATAATGAAGGAAAAGATGTTGAAAGTCGAAGGAAACGTCCGCCGCAATCTCCCGCCGACAAGAACCGCCCAAACAAACAAACGTCAAAAAACGCCTAAGGACCTCCTTTTTTCAATTGCCAAGGTTTCCTTTCTAATTTTATAAACGATAGAAATTATTTTGTTTCAGAAGATGTGGATTTAATTTGTACTGTTGAAACATGGCTAGAAGTGGAGGAGGAAAAAATGTTGAATTTAGCGAATTACAAATATTTTTTTTGTGGAAGCAGAGCGCCTTTCAAGGGTAGGAAGGGCTAGTGGAGGTATTTTAGTTTACTGTAAAATTTTTTTGAAAGCGTCAATTATGTTTTCTAACCGCTATTGGTTGTTCCTTTTAGTGGAGGGGGAGGTGGATAAAATGATTGTGGGAGTGATTTACCTGAACAAAGGTTTGACAAGCGATATAGCAAATGATCTTGGTGGCATTTTGAATAAAATTAAGAGAGAGACCCCTGATGTCAAACTGCTTAGCAATTATTGTAAATAAAGGGTTCCTTTTCTGGCGGCTCAAAAATGGCGATTTTCTTTTTAACTC
This sequence comes from Adelphocoris suturalis, assembly GCA_030762985.1. NCBI lineage: Eukaryota > Metazoa > Arthropoda > Insecta > Hemiptera > Miridae > Adelphocoris > Adelphocoris suturalis. The sequence goes on along the minus strand of CM061041.1, from coordinate 20,606,802 downwards.
GATGTTACAATTTATTTTTTGAGAATACTTATATAGGGACAGTTGTATTTATATATCCTACCATTCGAATTAAGTTTGTATACATATTCCTATCTACTGAACTACATCAACTCTTGTAATATCTTCGGATTTATACAATAAAACATTTCCTTCATTCATTCATTCAGTTAGTGCCCTATTGCTTGCGCTATGATAACGAGCTACGCTGATACGAAAAATTCAGATTCCTGAACAGAATTTGAACTCGGAGATACCAGTTAACTTTTCCCTGATAGTAACTCTGGTAAAAAAAGGTCACCACCTGAACCACTCAGCTCTCAAAATCAATTAACCTCTTGAACTGTGAGAGTAACAATTTCTTTTAAAAAAAGTAATTCACGTAAGTATTCAAGTAAGTCACTCAGTAATTTTTAAAGGTGCCTGCCTCAGGGATATCAACGATCTACCCAAAATTTCACATTTACATGTTTCTAGAATGCACAGTTTACTGCACTAACTGAATCGAGAAATGAAACTACTGACACATGCGTTTGGGATAATTATATTGATAACTAGCCGCTCCGGCTCGCTCCGCTCGCCTCCAAGTCCAGCCGGGGGGCAAGCCCCCCGGACCCCCCATTAAATTGCTCGCTTCGCTCGCAAAATGTGTCATATAGGGAATGTTGCTCGCTTCGCTCGCAAAGTGTGGTATGTAGGGAATGTTGCTCGCTTCGCTCGCAAAGTGTGGCTGTATACATGGAATGTATTACAATTGAAACATGTAGGGGATGTTGCTCGCTTCGCTCGCAAACGGTAGATCTCTAAGGGTAGGTTTAACTTCTGTGGGGGATGCTGCTCGCTTCGCTCGCTTGAGGAAGTTATACTGCCCACCCAACTTGGCAGACGTTAATTAAAATAGAAATTAAAAATTTTGTCTAAAAAATAAAAAAAAATTTAGGGGTGGACTACCCCTAACATTTAGGGGGATGAAAAATAGATGTTGGCCGATTCTCATAGATACCGGATAAGCACAAAAAATTTCATCAAAATCGGTCAAAAATAAAATTAAAAAAATTTAGGGGTGGACTACCCTAACATTTAGGGGGAAAAAATAGATGTTGGCCGATTCTCATAGATACCGGATAAGCACAAAAAATTTCATCAAAATCGGTCAAAAATAAAATTAAAAAAAATTAGGGGTGGACTACCCCTAACATTTAGGGGGATGAAAAATAGATGTTGGCCGATTCTCATAGATACCGGATAAGCACAAAAAATTTCATCAAAATCGGTCAAGCCGTTTCGGAGGAGTATGGCAACAAAAACTGTGACACGACAATTTTAATTATGCTTACCAAGTATGAATAGGGATAAACCCCAGTACGAGAGATCACAGTGTGTTTCCCTTGTCAACCCTATCAGCAGTGTCCCAATGGTGGTTGCAATCCGTGCGAATACCATGCACAGACAACTTGCTGTCGACCTGCAAGATTAAGCCAAGATTGATAAGCATGAACAGTAGATTGTTTATGGTATTTTTTACGTATACACCGTTCAGACGTACCTTACGCTTGTTGGGAAGTAATCTATCACCAGACTAATGGTTAATGGTAGGCACACCTCTAGAATAACTCCTGTCGTAGCCATAGTGACGATGGTAAACCACAATCCCGTTATAAAAGTCATGCCAAAACATGCGGCAGCACAAAAAAATACTAGAATAGCTACAACAAACACAATAAACTATTCAATAACAAATTTTATTAATTAGAAATCATAGATTGGTATATTTCTTCTAGCTTGTAAATTGTAGCTTCTTTGTAAACAGTGGCTTGCTTCTATGTGTACACAATTGACGGAACTTGAGTAGATTTTGTGGAAATGTGAGAAGAAAAATGCCTCAAATCATTTCACAATTGTAGTAGAAATAAGAGTTACCTATGGCACACGAAGCTGTTAAGACCAAAACGTTTCCCAACAGGAAAAAACGAATTGATGTTGCGAAGGGTGCTCACAGATGAACACGTGCCACCTGGTGGTACTGAAACCGAGTCGAGGCATGGAAGAGGCAAACCATCACTCACTCACTGCTCGGGGTTTCCATTGGTAAAGAGTTTCAGGCACCATACTCGGCTTACACTCTCCCTCATATAGAGGCCACTTCAATTTAAAAGAGGATTCCGCCGGTTACCCCGAGTTGGAGTCATCACAAGCAAATCTTTTGCTTAAATCAGCAAATTTTTTAATTCTTTTCCTCTCAATATCTCTGAGGAGGGGGGGGGGGGGGGTCCAATTACATGATGTCCAAATGCCTCTGTTCTGGATCTCCAGAACCGGTCGCATCTGCAAAGAAAGTGCTCTGTGGAATCCTCCTCGAGTCCGCAAGGGCACATATGTAAGTGAGATGTTGTTATCTATAATATTTAGCATCCTACAGAAACCATCATGTCAGGTAAGGATGCCAATCATAGTTCTGATTGAATTTCTACTTCTACTTAACCAATATGCTCGTTTCGGATCGGAAGACGTAACAAGCATTCTGGTTTGTCTATATTTAGCTGTTTCTCTGCTCCAGAGAATGTTGAGGTCCTGCGTGACCCATGATTTAATTTTAGTTTTACAGGCATTTGTGGAAATGCAGATGGCAGGAGAAAGACCCAGAAACTGTTGTCCTTGAGCCTGCTCGTGCGAAACCGTCCGCATTAACATTGCCTTTGTGATTCACATGACCAGGAATCCATTTTATGGTTATTTTGTTGTTGATAAAGAATATATTGTTCATGTATCTCTTTGTTTCCCAGACCAATTTTGAGGTCGTGAGGGGGTTCAGGAGTGCTTTAATGCTGGCCTGACTATCAGTAAAAATGTGAATGTTTTTGTTATAAGTGTTGTGGTTTTGTAAGGTGACCAGGCACTTATTGATAGCATATATTTCTGATTGAAATACAGTTGCATATTTGTCAAGGCCATAAGAGTCCACCATTTGAAGGCTGGGTCTGAACACCCCTGCAGAGGCAAACCCTCGAGTCAGAAGAGAGTTCCTAAACAACTAGTCAATTGGGATAAGGTGCTGGGGAATTTTTTTTTTTTTTTTTTTTTCATTTGGAGAGAGCCACAGCGGATGCTATCCTGATGAAGTCAAGAGGGTTGAATTAGTGTTTTATCTTAAACTAATGCTATTTATCTTCAAGTAACACTGAACCACCAAGGAGATTCTGTGATTTTATGATGTGAAGTGATCTGACACATTATTCTGTCCTACATGCCCGACTAATATGAATTTTTACAGAGGGATTGACTTCTTGATGTTATGTATTTTTGAGATGCAAGCTTGCGAGCATCCAGACCACCAAACTATACACCTCATTCTGACCTACATGTCCAACTTACTAATCTGAATGTTAACTAATGGATTGACTGAAACTTTTTTCAATTTTGGCGCTCAGAAGGTCGGTTGATTTCAAAATGAGCAAATCGATATGTTGGGAGGCTGAATCGATACTATTCGATGGCAGAAAAGGAGAGTAGGGGATCCCTACACTTGAGTTCTGCGGAGATGCAAGTCCTGAGAATGGCACAAATAGACTAGTCGGGCTTAGAAGAAACCAGCTATCTGTGTTATCTTTTTGCTGATTATTGACATGTAAACAGTCAGGAATCACCCACGCATGGATACTTATATTGAGAAAACCGAATAAGTAGTTTATCAAGTTCCTTTGCAATTCACAGTCGTAATGACGATTTTTTCTTCTACTTGGGCCTGTGTGAAGTAGTAGTACGAACATTTGGTTTCAAAACGTTCCGGGTGGTCTCATTCACTTTGTCCAACTGAGTTAGACTGTATGAATCGAACTAAAAAATACCCTTTTATTTAGAAAGTTTTCAAAATAATGATTTTTTTTTAATTTTCAACATTTTAACCCCCCCTCCCCTTACGTTTTGGGGTTGATCAAAAGTAGTGCCGAGAATACAGGCAAAACCCTAGGCGATGGGTGACTTTTGAAACAAATTTCGTTAACTTTGACCTCAGTTTCAGAAAAAAAAAACTAAAGACAGTAGATGGACAGATTTTTTATTTTTGGGATCTACGTAGGTATCTTGAAACGTAAATGATATTATTTTGAAGAGGGGAGGGGGGTTAAAAACATTTTGGAACAACTTGGAAGTTGATAAACAGTTCTTATGTTGCCATGCATATTTACATTGCTTAATTCCAGTCCCCGCTTAGATTCACAATACCTAATCTTTGTGAAGCGCTTTTGATAATCAATATTGAGACGACCCTATTGTTTTTAAAGTTATTCTCACTTTAGAGGTTTTTGAGAACCGGTGCTATATTCAGGGCCCTAAATCACTGATATTTCGATCAAATACCTACGAGGAGGCAGGTCTATCAAGGCAGACTTACAGGGGATTATTTCAAGGGTGTAAAGCATCCCTACCTAGCGAGCAAGAAATATATAACTTTATTGTATTCTATGAAGTGGAATTAATTCAGTAGAGAAAAACTTACCAAGGAGAAGTTTGCCACCCATTGCTGTAGCTATAACTCCAAATAATGGGAATAAAGCACTGATAGAAATACCCATCACAAGAGAAACATAGTACATGTCCACTGGCACAGTCACCTTACAGGGATAATCTAGTGTATCGTAAACCGAAATCGCAGCAGCATTTGATGAGTTGACCTGAACGTGAGTCTTCTCAACAATTTGACAAAAAGTAACTCCATATTCTGGATTTTCAGCTGCATGATTCATCATTTGCGTCACGAGTTGTGGAACCCAAAGGTACACCATGTTACACCTGAAAAATTCAAATAAATTCTGAGATTAAAATAATAAAATAGATGTATACTTTATATTCAACACAACAGAAAATACCTTCAAAATACCTTCAACTCAGCATTAGTCATCATCTTCATACAAATCGTTCACACATCCCACTACAACTTATTATGTGGAGAGCGAAAAATGATTACTTACGCTCCATTCAGTCCACCTTGTAATATACACGACATGATTGTCAATTTTAATAGCGGTTGACGGAAAAGTGAAAGAGTTTGCGTCAATATCCTCTTGATGAAACTGCCGCCAGAACAGGATTCGATTTCATTTGCATCTAAGCAAATCGATTCAATTACCTTGAAAGTAGTACAGTCTTTATTATATTCATTTAGGTTAAACTTGGTAGAAAATTTTAGGTTAAACTTGGTTGAACAGTAATTTCAGTTGGAGGTTGTAGCAGGCGGTGGCTTAGTAGGTAGGTACCTAATATAGGTACATTTGCCCTGCGAGTGTAGACAAAGCTTAAACTGGTCAGTAATGTGATAACTAACTAGGAAAATAGACGGGTCAACACTCACGGGAAAATCTTCTTTATTTCTTCCTGTGTTCATGCTGTACGCATATTGAAGAGTCTCAACAGTCTCTCTATGGAACCCTTTAGTTAATAGGTATTTTGGGCTTTCGTGAAGCGTGAGGAAAGCTACTCCTCCGATGAAGGACGGCACACCAGAAAGCAGCAAAACCAAGCGCCATGGTGTCAATGTCCAAAATCCCCAAACATCCCACTTGAATTCCAGTGGTATTAAAAAATATCCCTAAAACTGTATTAACAAACAAAGTAAATAAAGCTAATCAGGTATTTGTTGAAATTACTAACCACCCATTCCACCGAAGAGGTATATTAATAGAGAGTCGGAAGTTACCTATGCTTATGTCAAAAATCAGCAGTGAGATAACAGGGTTAACTCCGCATTAATAAGTGATCCTCAGACGTGGAATTCCATCATTAAACATTAAACTTAAATCTTTAGCCACGTAAAAAAAATTAAATCAATGGATAATTTAATGTCACCTGTCTGTATTCACAATATCATCAGCAAGTTCTTGTGATGGTTATTAGCAGTATTGAAATCCTTTAAATCTCCAGTAACATCATACATCGGGAAAAGCCTAACAACATGGACAGATTTAGAGCTTGGTGTTCAGCAAATGGTTTGACATTGAACATTTCCAAGTGTCAGACATTGACGTTCTCCCGGCACGAACCTTTACAATTCTTATACCATATCGATGGACACGTTCTTGACAGTCAGATGGTGGTCCGGGACCTGGGTGTACTATTTGATGTTCAGCTGAGCTTTTCGAATCATATTGATTTCATATGCAATAAGGCAATAAGGATGATGGGCTTCTTGAAGAGAAAGACATCAGATTTTACCATTGCCATGGACCTGACTCTTCTATACACCCCACTTGTCCGATACTCGATTGAATATTGCGCTATAGTTTGGTCTCCTTTTTATAATATAGCTGGAGTTAGATTGGATCCAGGATAAATTTCTAAGATTTTTAGCATTTAGAGTGGGAGTGCCGATCAGTAGTGACTCGTTGCATGAAACGATGATTGGCATAAGTGGTCTGACTCGTTAGAGACAAGACGAAGGTGGATGGATGCAGCTTCGTTGTCAAGCTGTTCAATGGTGGAATCGACTGTTCCTCACTCTTATCCTTATTTAATTTAAATGTTCCCAACTACAACATGCGTCACCATTTCATTTTTAACACAGAATGTGTTTTAGCCATGGACTAACTAGCCGAAAATGGAACGCGGGATGGTAACGAAATGTGTGACGGATGATTTTCACGTACAACCGAGTCGTTGCTAGGGAAATGGTACTTCGTCGTTTTTCATCCCACAAAATTCGTTGACCATTCGTTCGAAAGCTCTCGATTTATCCAACAATATTATGTTAACTACTGCGAAGTGCGTGTCCAACAAACTGAGTTATGAGCATGGTTATATAAATAATTGTTTACACACAGGTGATCATTCTCAATAATTGATATAGTGAACATGATTGCAAACCGCTTGTTAATTTCTGATGATTTCATTGAGCTTGTGTTTCGATGATTTGATTCATAGCAGGTGATCTGAGTATTACGAAAACGGTTTGATTTGTGAAGCGGAGGTTAAATAATTTGAATAGGTAATTTCTATACTTTACACTCTAGGAAGCTGTAATTTCGTATGTAGCCTCTTTAGGACATTTACTTGACGATGTCCAGGGTCCGGATCAGATGAGTGGCTTTTAAAGCTAATTTCTATACTTTACACTCTAGGAAGCTGTAATTTCGTATGTAGCCTCTTTAGGACATTTACTTGACGATGCTCAGGGTCCGGATCAGATGTGTGGCTCTTAAAGCTAATTTCTATGCTTTACACTCTAGGAAGCTGTAATTTCGTATGTAGCCTCTTTGGGACATTTACTTGACGATGTCCAGGGTCCGGATCAGATGAGTGGCTTTTAAAGCTAATTTCTATACTTTACACTCTAGGAAGCTGTAATTTCGTATGTAGCCTCTCTAGGACATTTACTTGATAAATCGCTCTTGATTTATCACAAATTTATTTCGTATTTGTTTTCGTAGTTTCATACTATAACTATATAAATTGATGTTATAAATGAATAGTAAACAATGACGCTTGTTTGGTTGTCACTTGGTTGCGCGACAACGCAAACACATTCTGTGTTTCAATAATTTCGTCCGAAGTATGTAAATAGAGGTAACCGGGGGTCCAGGGGGCTTGCCCCCTGGCGAGGCGCGGAGCGCCGAGTTTTCTATTCCACTCACCCACACTAATTATTTATTTATTAAATAGCCCCATCACTAGAATTCAGAGACATTTAAATTATTTAGCTTCATTGTCCGAAGATTTAGATCCGTTCACCTCCGTTCTAAGTTACTTCAAGAAGCAGGTTTTGTCCCTAATTTAATAATTAGTTCGGTTTTGCTTTCTCATGTCCTGTGACCTTCTTTATTGAAATTCGTGTTAATTGTTGATGTATTTTTCCTGTACCTTGTAATTTTGGTTAAGTTTAAGAAATTTCATGAACTCCAGCATCCATGTCATGAACTTTTCTGTTTTGTTATATACATCTATTTTTTGTCATGCATATTGTAATTGGGCTAAGCACGTATCTATTCAAATAAACAAATAAATAAACATCGTCTAAGTAAAACACCCAGTTGTGCAACGTCACAACTGTAATTCATGGCAGCCTTTACGAATCAAACGGGTTCTTCCTTGATCAGCTGAGTGAGCTAAATTCTCTCCTGTTCACCTTGGAAATTTAAGTTTGGCTAGGAGCAGTCCCTCTGGAACAAGAGTTTATAGAAATGACGGGTCCATACTGATTAGCTACATGAGACATGATTTTAAATATGATAAGGCCTTGTGGCCTCAAGAGACAAATGAATAACGGGCTTCCTTGTGATAAGCGGAGTGAGCTACATTCCCCCTAGGAATTTGAAATTTGATGAGGAGCCTCTCTGGGGTAACAAAAGACGAGTAGGTAGAATATGGCGAACTATCTGCTCTTTAAATGGTTTTTGAATCGGAAATTAGTTAGTTCAATTGGCATTAACGAACGAGAAATCTCCGTTTATACAGGGTAAAGGATAAATGATACGGTATAATATCTGGAGAAGTTAGTGTGTGGGGTTCCGAAACTTCTATGTAACTAATTCTGTTTATAAAGCTTATAATATTTCTTTCAACTTTTTGCGCTTACTTGGTATTAAAGCTGCACCAATATTACCCAATGCACCACATAGTAGGATGGAAACTGGACGGTACTTCAATGCTATATTTTCTCCCACATAGACATAGGATGGTATTATAACACCTGCTGTACTGAAAAATTGATAATAATTTTGATGAGATAGGAACCTACGTTGATAGTTCATTATTAAAATTAGTTTTGAGGCAACATAGTCGTTATTATTACAGGCTGTGAGGGGATGAACTGTCTCCGCCTCTACCTCTACTCCATCATAGCATGGTGGAAGATTCCAGTACAGGTATATAGATACACACTATAGGTATACAGAAGTGTTACCTACTCACATGGCTCCTGTGAAAAACATGACAATAGCTAAAGATGTGAAGCCTGGCAAAATGCAGCCACCAAGCATAAGAAACTACTAGCGAAATTGCATCTCAGAGCTATATATCGCCTTCCATGTTCGTCTGCCAAATGTCCAAATAAATGTGAAGTAAATATCATTCCTGAAATTTCAAATTCATTTTATTCATATTATATCGTATTGCATAACCAATAAAGCATTAATTGTTATGAATACCTATGTATTCATGTATATATTAAAACTCCTTGTTATTATTTGTTGCTTTGCATAGAAGTTGGACCTCAAAAATAAAGTCACTGAGTGTGGCTACAATCAGCAACAACTCCAAGAAAAGGGTCCTACTGCTACACAATTTAAACAGGAAGACTAAAGCGTACAGGTTATGACAAAAGGAGCGAAGGAACTAGGCCCACTCCAGTTCTTCGCTATCAATGTAGGGAAGTGTAATATACAATAAAACCTCAATTATTGTCCGTTTTTCTGCAGTAATGAGGACTTTGTTCCCTCAGTGTTCACATCGCCAGTTGAAGAATGAAAAACTAGAGCATGTAATTTATGACGTTGGCACTCCACTCCATTTATGACTCTCACCTCCATAAAGACGAACTAATTATTTGAAGAATAAGATGTTGAGTGTATACGGAATGTAGTATGAGTTCCAATCCAGTAAAAAAAATAAATAAATCTTAAAGCTAATTAGCTTACTTAGTTAAGGTAGGTAGATATTACTCACTGTTCATGCACCTTGACATATAGATGCTGAGGAAATTACTAATACAAAAATTGAAGACAGGCTAGATTGTCAATGATTCAAGTTTCGGAATGAAACAGTCATTGGGCAAATTTCCATCAATCGAATATTAGAACACCTGGAAAGGATTATTTTTTCATCTTCGAAGCCTTGGAAAGATGTTGCCCTGTTTGGGGCTTTGAATGGGTAACCTATTAATTTCCTCTCGAAGGAAGCTTGAAGAAATATTGGAATGGGAATATTGCCCTGAAAATATAGATCCTGAGGTGTCTGTATTCTGGTAGAACGTAGAACATTTAAATAGAAAAGGGAAGAAAATGAGAAGTTTTATGATAAATGCAAGTATTTTCTTCCCATTCTGGTTTAGATCTTAAAAATATTTCTGCCTATTCAGTCGCTAATGCTCAAGCTGCTATCGTCTCCAGGAATATGTTGAGATTGGCGACTCTTCCAAATACATCCCTAAATTCTATCTTAATTCCCGTGTAGCGATACTGTAAAACATTTGGGAGTTCTTTCACAGTACCTATGACTTATCATGGTCTGAGCACATTGACTTATTTAGCCAAAGAGCATAATGGAATATATTCCCTGCGTAAACTTTCATTCTTTACTCCAAAATCTTTGAAATTGCCTTTTGTGAAGTAACTGGCCCTGCCATTATTGTCATATGGTGAAATACTGCTTATTTGATCAATGGTTGCGGCCTGTTGCCGTAAGCTCCAGGCTGCATTTAATGATCGGACTTGATATGTCTGCAGCTTGAAGCCCAGGAGCCACATCTCACAACACTACTGGGCTGCAAGAAGTTACTTACCCTACTTGCAGACGTGTTGCCTCGTTTTGATTTTCCAGATTTCAAATCCTGAGACCTTCTGCCCCCACCATATATGGAGAATTTTCTTTCATTTGGACCATCTGCTCGATTGAGAGCCTACTATTTATCCTTTAAAACGTAATTTCGTGTTGCGGACGGAAAGTTGTGGCCTATGAGATTTAGGACGCTTCATTCCATTGAGTCATTCAAAAACATACATTAGCACATTTCGATAGCCAAA